>WAAG01009530.1:3102-21763 GCA_013390105.1 Tichodroma muraria | reverse complement strand
CAAAACTCTGAAAGCCGCTGAGCTCCGGGCGGTACAATTAAATATGGTTATGATACGCGTTTCCATCCCACAGAGGTTCAGCTGGGTCACGCTCTGTCACAGCAGGTGCTTGACGGCGTTGGGGGCCGGCAGGGTTTGGGGAAGGATCTCGATCCTTGGGGCGGTGGCACAGTTCGTCACCTACGATAGAAAAAGTTCCTCACAGGTCAAGCCACCAAACCCTGAGGACAGCTCTGGGACCCGCGCGCAGCGGCCGCCGCTCGCCGGGACGCGCGGAACCGCCGCAGCACCATCTGCGCTCGGCACTTTCCGCCACTCTCTGTGCGTCGCCGGGCGGCTTCGGCCATTCCCGCCACTCCTCGACTCCGCTCGGCAGTTTCCGCTCGCGACTTGCCCCGTTGTCGGGGTAACGGAAAGCATCGCAGAGCGAGTGCGGCCTGCGGCGCGGGCGGTGAGCGCGGGGGTGGGAGAGCGGGCGGCGGGCTCTGCCCACCGGGGAAGAGGGCGGGCGGCGGGCTCTGCCCGGGGGAGGGGGAGAGGGCGGCGGGCTCTGCGCACGGCAGCCCGCGGCGCGTCGGCCGGCTCTCTGTGGTTGTATGTAGGCCCGGCCCGCGGCAGCGGGGTCGGTCGCGGTCAGCCGGAGGTGAGGGGCGCTTGAGCTGCTGCTCGCGGGCGACTGGAGCTGGGGCGGGGGGTGTCGAGAACGTGGTGGCGTGGCCCGCGTGTTTGCCCTCTCGGAGCCGGGGAGTTCGTGGAGCCCCTTGTTCTGTCCCGGCGAGTGGCGGTCACAGCCCGGACGAGGGGCCTATTCAGGGTTCGGTCCACTCCAGGAGCTGCCCACGGCAGCAGCAGCCTGGGCTCTGCCTTGCACAGGCTCCCCACTCCTTCTCCCTCTGTGCAGGTGCAGGATACAACCTGGTTTTTACTTCATCTGTTTTACTAGTCAGAGAAAATGGTTAATGACTATGTACAATCTTTTTGTAGCAGAGCAGTTTTGTTGTTTTTTTTTTTTCCTGGGGCTGGCTATTTTAAACAATTGAAAATTTTAAAACCAGCATTTCTTATAGATAGGGATTAAAGGAAAGACCTCTGCTTTTGCTTTGGTAGCTGTTGAGTCTTGTTAAGGCAAGACTTATCTTGTTAAGGTCTGTCTCTCGGACAGAGACCCCTTTCACAACGTGTGTAGTGACTGGGAGACTGGTGGCTCCACAGCTCCACAGGTACAGCAAACCAAGCTGCTATCAAACTCCCTTAAATGTGCTGCTACCACTGTGACAGAACATAAAAGCAGCTTCTTAAGTATTTTATTTATTTTTAAGTATTTTAAGTAGTATTATTTTTAAGTGTCCCCAAAGACAGAATAGCGTGGGGTTTTTTCCCTGAATGTTGATGATTTTGTGAAATATGTGCATGAGTTCTGGCTCGCTGCTGTCATTTGCAGTCGTTGATGTTGTCTGTAGTGTTCATCTCTGTGAACTTCATGATGTTCAACAAGGCCATGTGCAAAGTTCTGCACTGGGTTGGGGCAAACTCCATTATCAGTATAGTCTGAAGGATGAACAGATTGAGAGCAGCCCTGAGGAGAAGGACTTGGGGTACTGCTGGATGAAAGACTGGAAATGACCTGGCAATGCACACTGGCAGCACAGATGCCCCTGTGTCCTGGGCTCATCCCCACAGTGTGGGCAGCAGAGAAGGGGCAAATTCTGCCTTTCTGCCCTGCTCAGGTGACACCTTCAGCTCTGGGGCTCCAGCATAGGAAGGACATGGAACTGATGGAAAGAGTCCAGAGGAGGCCACAGAGATGCTCCAAGGTCTGGAGCCTTTCTGCTCTGGAGACAGGCTGGAGAGCTGTGGGTATTTAGCCTGGAGAAGAGAAAGCCCTGTGAATGCCTTGTTTGCCCTTCTAGTATTTTAGGAATCCGTTCAGTTCCAGTGCTGGTAGCTCAGGGTGCAGTTGTTTGTTGTTTTGGGGGGTTTATTTTGTTTTTCACCAGGTCTTGGCAGGGTTCTGTACCTGGGGAGGAGTAACCCCGTGCCCCAGTCCAGGCTAGTGGCTGCCCTGCTATAGACAGCAGCCCTGTGGAGGATGTGGGGGTCACCAGCTGTCCTTGATCACTGTGTGCCCTGGGGCCAAGATGGTGGATCCTGGGGTTTGTGAGGAAAGGCATTGTCAGTGGGTCAGGGAGGAGATCCTGCCCCTCTGTTCAGCCCTGGTGAGGCACATCTGGAGCACTGTGTCCAATTCTGGGAGCTGGGCCTGCTGAGCCTTTAGAAGAGACAGCTGAGGGGACCTCATCCCTGTCTGTCAGTGTCTGCAGGAAAAGCTCAGGAGAATGGACCAGGCTCTGCTCCATGGAGCTCAGCAATGGCACAAGAGGCAATGGGCAGAAATTGGAACACAGGAAGTTTCATCTAAATACGAGGAAGAGCTTCTTTGCTGTGTGGGTGACTGAGCACTGAATAGGCTGCCCCAGAGAGGATATGAAGTCTCCCTCATTGGGGATATCCAAAATTGTCTGGACACAATCTTATGCTATGTGCTCTGGGAAGACCCTGCTTGACCAGGGAGGTTGGACCAGTTGACCCACTGAACTTTATGACTATGATTATTTGCTAGTAATTTGAAGTGTTTTGCTCCAGCTGTTTTTCTTTTGAAACTGAGCCGACTGGATCCCATGACGCAAATCCAAAGACCATTTCTGTGTATGAATTATTACAGGTTATTACAGACGCCCTCCATTTCTGACCCCCAACACTGAAAAGGTTTTGTTCTCCTGTTCTTTTCTGTACATCAGCACTTACTTTTTTCATTCAAATGTTGGTAACAGTTCCAATGTAAATAGCAGATAGTGTGCTTTCAATAGTACAAGCTCCAAAGTGGTGACAACTGTTGAAACATACTTTGAAAGCCCAGATATGAGACTTTACAACATAAGAGAGTTTGGTCTATACATTAATTAACATCTTTGGATATATGAAGTACTGGAAGTAACTTTCTGGTAAATTCTGAGTTATTTCAGAGTCCTTTGAAGTAGGCCAGCACAAGCCCCTGACGAGAGACTAGTACTGGCCAATGCACACTGAATCTACAGGGTATGAGGCCATTTTTTTTTTAAATGCCACACTGACTTTTCTCATGTCTGTGTAGTATGTGCAACATGCTGTAGTTTTATTTTCCCCTTGTGTTTTAACCCTATATGTCATTATATCTAGTATATAAATTAAGTATAATATAGCATATATGTAGTGTATATATATGTAGGTAATGTACTATCTACAGAAGCATACCTGATAGAGATGGTTTTTTTCCTTGTACAGGTGTGCAGTCTGAGACAGCTCCTGTTGTTATGGCTGTGTACGTGGATCATCAAACAGATGCTCCTGATTCTGTTGCCTCCCCTTCCCATATAGCATGGCACCCACTTCATCCACTCCTGGCAGTTGCTTCCATCACCACAGAAGCTGGGGGCTGTGTGGATATCTACCTGGAACAGGTGAAAAATCAGCAACTTTGCTTTTGGTCTTGATATAGAGTCACAGAATCACAGGATGGTTTGGATTGGAAGGGACCTTTAAGATCATCTTGTCCCAGCCCCCTGCCCTGTGCAGGGACACTTTCCATAGACCAGGTTGGTCCAAGCCCCATCCAACCTGGCCTTGAACACTTCTAGAGATGTGTGAGAAGTCAAAGGTTCTCTCAACAACCTTTGTCATTGTCTAATGTAAAACTTCACATTTTTAATCTCTATTTTTGCAGGCTTACTTATCCTCTTGAAATCTCTCTGGGTTTTAATTACTATGTCCTGTGCTATCTAGAACATGACAGATTCATTAACCACTCATTATATGTATTTTTAAAAAGGTCTTAATAAATTAAATTGATCTTTCCTTTGAAATTTGATGTTTACAGCTTATAAGTCTTGTCTGTGATGGTTACTGATTTGCTTTTTACTTCTCATACTGTGAGAATTTCAGGCTTATAAGTAAATTAACACATACTGCTGCTGCTTTTTAACTCCTAAGTGAATAGAACATGCTAAGAAATGGAAATTGAACAATCATTCCACCACCTCAAGGCTGAACTGATTTTCTGCCTGTAGATGGATATTTCTTTTGCATACTCTTAACTTTTACATGAGAGCTATTGAAAAAGAATAAAGCACATCAATAAGGACGTAGAATAATCTAATGCTTCAACAGCTCTTAAAGGCAGATCCTCCTTTGGGGCGGTTTGCAAGAACATTTCATGCAAATCATTTGACCTCTCTGATACTTTCAAGTGTTCACTAGCAGGTTCGCATGTGACCTTGTCCCAGGTTCCTCTCCCCTGCGCATGAGAGCCTTGTGTAAGAATTAGGTTTGCATAATTTTTAGGGAAGTAACACTAAGAGGTATCTAGCAGCAGACATACTGAAACATGAGTCTGTTAATATGATAGCTTATAAAATGTGTACTTTTCAAAGTGTATTCTGAAAAATTGTCATCCAAACTTAACAAATGGAAAAATAAATACTTAGAGCTGGTATTTCTTCTTACCTTGAAATGTGCTTGAAACCTTTTTATATCCTTTATATGGGGGGAGAAACTTGATATTGACTGGGCTGTGAATCTGAAGGTTTTGCTGCTGAGTTTCCACTGGACTGAGCTCACACTGATTTCTGTTTGCAGGGAGAACATGTGCCTGATTCCCATGTCGAGAGAAGCTTTCAGGTCACATTGCTTGCCTGGCACCCTTCCAGACCCATTCTGGCATCGGGATGGGAGACAGGAGAAGTTCTGATACTGAACAAACAAGACAAGGAGCTGCACACTGTACCTCCAAATCACAGCACTAAAATCACAGTCCTGAGCTGGAGTCCAAGTGGTACCTGCCTTGTGTCTGGGGATGGTGTGAGTAGCTGAAATGCCACGTGGGTTTGATGTGGAGCACAGTCTTGGAAGCTCTCTAATGGGAAAGCTAACCAAACTTCCTTTCTTTAGCATCTATGATTATTCTAGTTACTAAAATTTAGTTATTTTTCTAAAAGTAAGTCCTTGAATATCTACTCTGAAAGGGGAGGAAAGCTCCAGAAATTCAGAAATTCTGCCCTCAGTCTTTCTGCATCCTGTGACTTTACGTGTCAAATCATATACCCATCTCATCTACATCAGTTTTATATGCACTTACTGAGGGACGCATATGCTGTGCTATCCTTTATTTCAATTGCAAAAGATAAGCTATCAGACTACTTGCAAGAAAAAAATGTGGAAAGGATGTTATCAAGACAAATATTTACATCTGCTACTTGCAGAAGAAAATGAAGACTGTTCCATTTAATTGCTCTGGCAGTGTGATATAACTAAAAATGTATAGGACCAGCTAGCTCTTTTAGATAATTTGATTTTAAGTAAGCAAATAATATAATGTTAAAGATAACTTGGATTCCCTTTGGCTTAGTTTTAAGTGGGAGTAATTGTATGTGTCAACTAAACAAAAGGAAGGGTGTTCTTCTGTCAATGAAACATTTATTTTTATGTGCAGTGAGTAGCTGGAGTCTGGATTCTCATCTGTGTGCAAAGGGTAATGAATTAACCTGTCTTTTTCTAGCACGGTGTCTTGTTTCTGTGGAAAATGGACCATCGGGGCAGAGTCCAGGGTCCTGCCCTGGTTAAGCAGGAGTATGGGAAATGCTTGTGTCATTGTGTCTTTTGGCCACCCCCTTCTGGAGAGTGAGTATTGGCCCTGTCAGAGCTCTGCTAGACCAGGTCTTTGTCTTGTTCCACAGAAGGAAAGTCCTACCTACAAATGAACTATTTTTAAATACATTAAAAAAAAGTTCTCCTGACTGTGCTATATTCCCAAGCTCTTCTCCCAGTCTGGTAGCTAGCTTTGTGTCCTATGTGCAGCAACTGATCTTCTTTCTTTTCTCCACATCTTATGTCCATTGCTGTTGACTCTTCTGTCTTAGTTCTTCTAAATAACAATATTGCTGATTGTGGAAAGCTATAAACACACTGGAAACACAATTATCATTATATTATTGTCAAAAATAATTAAATTAAAAATCAGTTCTTAAATATTATTATTTCTTTCCTGTCCAAGTGAAAAATAGGAAGCAGCTGTAGTAAAAAATAAGAGTTTTCCTTCTCTGGGCTTTTCTGTTTCATATCTCTGTAAAAATAGTGATGTGTTTTGAAAAAAAAGGTGAAACAATGCAAATGAAAACTAATATTGAAATTTTGTTTTGTGTCTTTTTGAGTTTGCCCTTTTTTCAGTCAGTGTATAAAACATCTTTATTCTCTTTATACAATATGCTTTTTTAACTACTCATCCATTTTTTGAGACTGAAACTACTCTGTTATGAAAAGAATTGGGAATGAAGTATCTCTCTTTGCAGGGACTTTGTACAGCTGGCAAAAGCAGCTGTGAGTGGTGATGAGGAAGCCTTGGATATGTTTATCTGGAAGAAAGCTGGAATAGGACCACCTCTGAAAACGGCAGTCCAGGAAGGACTCTCCTTCTTTATCACTCTGACAGGTGGTAAGAGCAAAACCACTTTTCCATTTGGCTGGGAAGTTGTTTCCTTAGAGCTTCAAAATAGCTCAGTGCATGATAGTCTTGTTTTTATATATCTGACACCTGGGATATATTCATATATCCCTCATATTCATATATTCAGTAGGGTAGAGTATTCATAAGAGTTATAGAATGTTTGGTAAGAAATGAATAAAATTACCAAAATTTTATATTCTTCAGGGTGGTCTTGTTCACAAGGACACCAGAGGTACTGGGTTAGTCAGGTTCCTGAAGAAGTGAGTATGAGGAGAGCAATCTCTAACACACAAGTGTAGATAAAATTAGCTTTTGTGCAAAGCTTCAAAATAATATATGTGTTGTGGGTTCTTTTTTCTATAAATAGGCAAATTCTGCTAAAACATACCTCTTAAATGCTGAATTTTCTTTTCACTTTTTTCTTATGCTTTGAAATGATGCTTCAGTCTTACAGAACAAAAAAAAGTCTGAGAATCTGTTTTGTTAGTTTTCTCCCTAGTATCATTTCTTCTCTGCATTTTCCTCTTTCCTTTTACTCTTCCCTGTCGTTTCTTATCCCTTTTAGTCTTCTGGGTACTAATTTGCGTTAAGCTAATTTTCTTCCCACCCCAATTCTTTTTGTGATGCCATCTCTCTGTACCTTGCTCTCTCTGAACTGGAGCCAGAATGTGTGTGTGAAGTTGCATATTGGGTGTTTCTGGTAGATGATTCGAGTAAGCCTCTTGATTCAAGTGTTAACGGCTCTGAAAACTTTTCAGTTATGCTTGTTCTGCAGTTCCGTTATAATTTGATTCAGTGTTTTACCGAAACTGACGCCCCTTTTTTGCACCAGAACAGCACCAGTACAGCTTGCAGGAGTGGCAAGGACCACCTGCGTGGTTGGTTTGCAGAACAGTAGACTGTACCTTCTTTTAAGGTGTGAGTGAAAGCCTCTTTACTAGAGTGGTACCATTTAAATGGAAAATGGACACATGGTGCTTCATAAAGATACAAGCCAGGCTCTGTGTTCTGCAGGTGCTGTCCTTGGCTTGGGCCTCTGTCTCAGTTTGAGACAAGTCAGTAGGAAACATCCTGAAACTGGTGTCTCCTCTGGAAAAAAAAGGCAGGTGTTTCAGCGCGCCATCTCCCCATCGGATTTATTGGAGGAAAGTGAAAAAACCTGTTTATTTAACACACAGAGTGCACGCAGGCATGGGAACAAGAATGAATAATAGATACTAATTTTAGATACTAAAACCTTCTTGCCGTGGAGAAAGCTTGTGGATTTTAGAGTCCTGCTTGGCTTCTCCTGAGGTTGGAGCTGGGATGCAGCATCCCTGCAGCCTCCCCCTGCCTCGCTGCAGCGTGGGGTTCCCGGGGATGGGCTGGTTTTTCAGACCGGAGCAAAGCTGAACAGTTCCAGAAGAAGAAGTCACAGTCCTGTGAAAAACTTCTTGGCTCAGCTAATGAGAAGAAGCTAGCTAAAAGCAAAAGAATTTAACTCTCCTTTTCTCTTCTGAGAAAGAGCTGGGGGAGTATATGTGTTTGAATACTAACCCCCAGAAGAATTCCCCCAGCTTCCCTCCCTCTCCCGAACAGACCTAGCTTAAAGTTACAGGACCAGTGTCTGGGCATAAAGCAGATGATAGGGGATACAGTATCATAAAGTCACCCCAAAACAGCCTCCTTGTCATACCTTGTCATGCAATCAAATGATGCTGACTGTTCCTTGTGAGCAGCCTCACTGCTCGGGTTGGTTTGGGCGTATGTATTTTGGGCTCAGTTCTGAATCTCGTTAGTGATCTGCCGTAACTCCCAAATGTCCTGAGAAGGACTTGGAGGTGCTGGTGAGTGAGAGCTGGACGTGCCCCAGCTGTGTGCACTGGCACCCAGAAGCTCCCTGTGTGCTGGGCTGATCCCACAGTAAGGGCAGCAGGGGAGGGGGGAATTTGCACCTCTGCCCCACCTGCAGAGCTGCCTCCAGCTCTTGGGTTCTCAACACAGGAAGGACATGGAGCTGTTGGAATGAGTCCAGAGGAGGCCGTAGAGATGCTTCATGGATTGGAGCCCCTCTGCTCTGGAGTCAGGCTGGGCAGCTGAGGGTCTTCACCTGAAGAAGAGAAGGCTCTAGAGAGACCTTAGAGCCCCTTCCTGTGCCTAAAGGGGCTCCAGGAGAGCTGGAGAGAGACAAACTAGAAAATGGAAGAATTTTTGTTATTTTTACATTTTCAGCACTTGAGGAATGTTTTAATAAGGTAGAAAGCATCAACTTTGGCTTTTGTAGCTAAAAGCTGTCAACTAAAATCTGCACCTTGTTTATTTGTGCTACAGGTTCTGTGCACTATGTGAATGAGAAAGGGAAGACAAGGCAGGTATTGTCCACGGACAGCCTAGTCCAAAAGCTCATGTTGCTAGAGGAAAGAGATGTTTTACTTGTAATAACAGAGAATCTGCAGTTGTCCTTACATGCAGTTTCTCCCGAAGGAGAGGCAGAAGAGCTCATGAAGGTAAGAGTCATAGGGTAAAGTTGCAATATTTATTCTTTATAAGTATTTTTTTTGTCTTTTGTTTATCGCTATTTTGCTTTCAAGTGAATCAACTCTCATATTGGTTTATCAGATAATATGTTGATGAAGAAGCAAAAATATCTCATCTAAAAGTGGAATAGAGTGATGTGTTACTGAACTTGGAAGGATGGTTTTCATCTTGTCTTCCTGATTTTTCGTAGTTTTTTTCATTTTGACCCCATCTTAATTCTTTTACACTTACTTTCAGTTTCTTAGTGAATTAGAGAAAAATTGGAAATTCCAGTTGTCCTGGTTGCAGAGGTGGGCGGCACTTAGCACCACGTAGGTGCAGCTATATTATTCTACACCACCTATATCACCACTGGTTTCTGGCAGAAAATGCACACACCCCAGAAGTGGGCACCATTCTGCCTTGCTCTCTCTTGTGGGAAGGTTGTTGGCATCAGCCCTGCAAACTCTTGTCTTCTGCCCCTGCAATGCAGCCTCTCCGTTTCCTCTGAGATGCAGCTATGGGACACGGTGCTGAGAGGAAAGCGGCAGAACACAGAACTGATGTGTGCTGAATGGCAGCACCAAGTGGGGAGGCTGCACGCAGGGGACAGGGGTGGCCCCAGTCCAGCCAAAGGGAGCCCAGCTGAGCCCAGTCCAGCCAAGCCCATTCCAGCTAAGCCAAGCCAAAAGGAGTGCAGCAGAATTGCAGGGAAGTGGCAGCAACCTGTAGGATCAACCCCCAGTATGGTGGAGGAGTAGAGGCAGCGATGCAGACCCTTGTGTGGAACCAGCGGGGCTGTGGTGTGACCCGTGTTGGATGACTCAGCTTTTGGGGGAGTCTGTTTGCCATTGTTTTTTGTTGTGTTGGCCTGAGGGGGCAGGAAGCCTCTTGCCATACTGCCTTTGTTTGTGATGGTGTGCGGGAGCCTGGGGAAGTCACGTGGATGCAAACTATGGGAGCATCTACCATTTTTGTTTTGGTCTCAGCAGCCACATAAAACTAATTTTTTGTGGCTAAAACACCTTCTGGTTTTGGATTTTTTTTTTTAATTCATATTGCTGTTGTTACTTTGTGTTTCTTATTCATTGCTTTTTGCTTTCAGTAAATTATCTCAATCCATAGTCTCTGCATGTGTCCCTCCCTTACCAGAAGAAAAATAATGGCTTATTTGGCATTTAATTTTTTGCTGGTGTTAAACCACCACATTAAATAGGTGCCCAAGGTAAGGCTCAAGAGGATTGAGATAACTTTGATCTAAGCATTTGTGTTTTAGGTAGGGAGCTCCCTGGTTCCAGTGTTGCTTGGTCTGTTCATGTGGGTGTGATACCTGATCCTGTATATACTCCTGTATATGCGCTGTGTATCCACCACTGTGACCTGTTTTGAAGCAGGGAGAAGGATCAAGATTGCTGTACTCTGTGATACCAGTTTATGGCATGACAACGTCAAAGGCAATGGGGGTCATTTCTGATGTGTATTCAGTGCTGTTCTCCTGTCCTGACCTTGGCTCCTGCCTCTGAGGTTTCATTAATAACTGTACCCAGCCTGTGGGGGGGAAGAGGAAAGAATGATTTTTCCCAGAATTTTATCCTCTTCTCCTCCTTCAGGTCTGCTACAACCGTTTTTGAGAATTTTGAATTCTCTTTGGGTGTTAAGGAAAGCATGCCCTCATTGATACGTCTACTATGTCTTTTCTGTCCAGTGTACACCATGTTAAGATTTAAGACAGATGTTTCTAGGGAAGTTGTCCAGAGACATGTCCCAGGATGGATAGTTATTAGTGGTGTGGCATATGGGAGAAAATGGGCCAGCTTTTGGAAGAGTACTCTACTCCTGGTTCAGAAGTTCACCCCTGAACAACTACAGGGCCCTGATAAAGTGTTTGAAAGAAAATTACTGTGGCAGTTCCAGAGAGGTGTGAAGTTACGGAATGTGCTGGACCCTGGCTACAATTTACTCGACAGTGCTTGTTTCTATACAGCACTTCAGAGGGAGGAGGAGGAAGAATGCAGAGCAACAGGCACTATGGCCATTCAGAGTGCGGCTTACCCACGAGAACAGCCTGTGCTAAGGGCAGTTTCCCATACTCAGAAGAAATCCAAGACCAAATCAGTTCATGTAATGAGTGTTGAAGAGGAAGCAGGGTCCTTACAGCAGGAGGAAGAGGCAGGGCAGAGATAATCACCCGAACCCTATCCTTGAGTGAGCTGTGAGACAATGCTGGGTTGATAAAATGCTGCTTGTTGGGTAGACTGCAAACCTTCACTTTCCTAAGATGTTTTTTGCTTTTTATCCAAGACAGAAAAAGACTGAACACTTGTGTATTAGAGGAATGTCCACTTCTTACTGATCATTACTTATATTTGACTAGAAGATCTGGAATTTCACATTTTAAAGGAATCTNGGTGCTGAGAGGAAAGCGGCAGAACACAGAACTGATGTGTGCTGAATGGCAGCACCAAGTGGGGAGGCTGCACGCAGGGGACAGGGGTGGCCCCAGTCCAGCCAAAGGGAGCCCAGCTGAGCCCAGTCCAGCCAAGCCCATTCCAGCTAAGCCAAGCCAAAAGGAGTGCAGCAGAATTGCAGGGAAGTGGCAGCAACCTGTAGGATCAACCCCCAGTATGGTGGAGGAGTAGAGGCAGCGATGCAGACCCTTGTGTGGAACCAGCGGGGCTGTGGTGTGACCCGTGTTGGATGACTCAGCTTTTGGGGGAGTCTGTTTGCCATTGTTTTTTGTTGTGTTGGCCTGAGGGGGCAGGAAGCCTCTTGCCATACTGCCTTTGTTTGTGATGGTGTGCGGGAGCCTGGGGAAGTCACGTGGATGCAAACTATGGGAGCATCTACCATTTTTGTTTTGGTCTCAGCAGCCACATAAAACTAATTTTTTGTGGCTAAAACACCTTCTGGTTTTGGATTTTTTTTTTTAATTCATATTGCTGTTGTTACTTTGTGTTTCTTATTCATTGCTTTTTGCTTTCAGTAAATTATCTCAATCCATAGTCTCTGCATGTGTCCCTCCCTTACCAGAAGAAAAATAATGGCTTATTTGGCATTTAATTTTTTGCTGGTGTTAAACCACCACATTAAATAGGTGCCCAAGGTAAGGCTCAAGAGGATTGAGATAACTTTGATCTAAGCATTTGTGTTTTAGGTAGGGAGCTCCCTGGTTCCAGTGTTGCTTGGTCTGTTCATGTGGGTGTGATACCTGATCCTGTATATACTCCTGTATATGCGCTGTGTATCCACCACTGTGACCTGTTTTGAAGCAGGGAGAAGGATCAAGATTGCTGTACTCTGTGATACCAGTTTATGGCATGACAACGTCAAAGGCAATGGGGGTCATTTCTGATGTGTATTCAGTGCTGTTCTCCTGTCCTGACCTTGGCTCCTGCCTCTGAGGTTTCATTAATAACTGTACCCAGCCTGTGGGGGGGAAGAGGAAAGAATGATTTTTCCCAGAATTTTATCCTCTTCTCCTCCTTCAGGTCTGCTACAACCGTTTTTGAGAATTTTGAATTCTCTTTGGGTGTTAAGGAAAGCATGCCCTCATTGATACGTCTACTATGTCTTTTCTGTCCAGTGTACACCATGTTAAGATTTAAGACAGATGTTTCTAGGGAAGTTGTCCAGAGACATGTCCCAGGATGGATAGTTATTAGTGGTGTGGCATATGGGAGAAAATGGGCCAGCTTTTGGAAGAGTACTCTACTCCTGGTTCAGAAGTTCACCCCTGAACAACTACAGGGCCCTGATAAAGTGTTTGAAAGAAAATTACTGTGGCAGTTCCAGAGAGGTGTGAAGTTACGGAATGTGCTGGACCCTGGCTACAATTTACTCGACAGTGCTTGTTTCTATACAGCACTTCAGAGGGAGGAGGAGGAAGAATGCAGAGCAACAGGCACTATGGCCATTCAGAGTGCGGCTTACCCACGAGAACAGCCTGTGCTAAGGGCAGTTTCCCATACTCAGAAGAAATCCAAGACCAAATCAGTTCATGTAATGAGTGTTGAAGAGGAAGCAGGGTCCTTACAGCAGGAGGAAGAGGCAGGGCAGAGATAATCACCCGAACCCTATCCTTGAGTGAGCTGTGAGACAATGCTGGGTTGATAAAATGCTGCTTGTTGGGTAGACTGCAAACCTTCACTTTCCTAAGATGTTTTTTGCTTTTTATCCAAGACAGAAAAAGACTGAACACTTGTGTATTAGAGGAATGTCCACTTCTTACTGATCATTACTTATATTTGACTAGAAGATCTGGAATTTCACATTTTAAAGGAATCTTTATTAAATTCTAGGAGAAGTTCTAGTGCAAGAGTAAAATACTGCTTCTTATCTACTTAATTAACCCACTACAAGGTTTCTTTTATTAAATTTATACATTGCAGTCTTGGTGCATTTTAAGGTGATCATTGTCTGAATACGTTTGTCTGAATTGACAAATAGGTCTCGTTATTTTCATATTTTTACTTTTTAGCCAAACTGTGCAGTTCAGATGCTTAGTGTCCTTCAGCGTGCTCCTCCCACCTTCTGTAAAAGTATTTATTTGCTTATGGTTAACAGGTGAAGTTGAGTGGGAAGACTGGTCATTCTGCAGACATGATTTTAATAGACCATAGCCTGGTTGTTACAGCACTAGGTGAGACAGTCATCAGGTAAGAATTAAAGTTGTTCTGCCTGCCCCTGAGAAGGGCCAGCTAAAAGTTACAGTCTGCAATGAGCTCAATATTTTGCTGAAGTGTTGGTTGGGGGGATTTTTACCAATAATGAAAAACTCCTAACATTTCCTAATTTTGTTTGTCAAAATAATTAGAGAAATGAAATGAAATTTTTTTTTCTCAAGGACAGAAGCTAATTTTGGTATGGCTTGCTTTCTCTCTAAGTATTTTATTTTGTCAGGCAGTGCTGCCTACTCTGTTCCTTCCTTGACTGCTGTTATTGATTTCTCCTGAGAATAAATCCAGTTGGGGGTTTTGCATGAAATACAGCCCCTTTGCTGTTCTTGCCAATGTTACAGTCTGATCCTTAGGATACTCATAGCATCAGCAACCAGAAAAAAGTGCTTACTTTTCAGGATGTTTCTTTTACTGTTATATAAGACAAGTATTTAAAGTATTTCTGTCCCTAGTCCTTTAAAGTATGTTGCTTTGCCATGCTGTTATGTTACTGTGTTCTGTAGTTTTACCTTCTTTGCAATCTTTTCTTCCTTGTCTTTAGTATGACCTGCTCTACCTGTTCTCTAACCTTTTGGGAGGGTGGGAGTATTCCATTAATATCAGTATTTCCCTTTATTGAGCCTCTGTCTGCTACTATCAGACAAAATCTTTTGTTAATTTTGTGAGAATGCAATAAAGACTAAGTATCAAGGAATAGTTTCATGGCAATATTTATTTCTAGAAAATAAATCTGGAATCTGAAGGACTACTGGCTGCTAACCCAGGAATATACTTAAAATAGAGGAGGAAGCCTAATTAGGGAGGAAGAAAATTGCAGCTAGCCCTCACTTTTTTCTTCTCTTTTTAAAGCTGCGCTTGCTTCTGACTTCTTTCTCATAGGAGAATATCCCTAAACATGCTGCAGATTGAAAAGGAAGGAGATTGTTAAGAAATTCACACTCCAGAGGCAGTTGCTGAAAATTTAAATTTAAATATTAAGTGATTTAGGTGTTGTGGAAATAGTAAATTAATGCCATGTACAGCATCTTATTCACTGTCTTTGGCAAGACACCTGGAAAGAAAAGCATTGTTAACACTCTTGTTTTGTGTGCCTTAGGTTCTGGGATTTGGATCGAGATGAGAACTATGTGCTCTCCCTAGATGTGCAATTTGGCTTTGAGGGGGGAGAATGTATTAACTGTGTGTCTTACAGCAATGCTAAAGGTGAGAAGTAACATGGCAGCTGTGATCTCTCGTCCTAAACCTTGTCAAACCTCAGCCTTCAATGCCCTGTAATAATTTCGGGATGTTTGTCTTGTGACTGAGGATCTCAGTGGTAGTATGTGATGTTGAAGATTTTAGTTAGGATCAGAAAGGAGCCTTGAAAGGTGCAGGGAAATCATTCCATACTCAACTACACTTGGACTCACTGTGGAGATGTCTTATGGCACATGATCTGGATATTCCCTTTGACACAAGTACTCCCGGAGTACACCTAATGCACTACAGCATGTTTTGGGCATTCAGTCTACAAGCCTGCACTTCAACTAATGCAAAACAGAGCTTGGTGGCATGTATGCTGTGTCTGCCAGGTCTTTACAACAGATGCTTTCTACAGAGCTGCTCCTGGGCACCATCTTTTTTGCTAGTGTAGGCACAGCTGATGTCTGCTGCGATGGTTTTCAGTGGTTGGTTGTCCAAAGTGACTACAAAACTAGCTATATAAAAATAAACTCAAGCCACAGGAGGAACGGCTGAGGTCACTTGGTTTGTTCACCCTAGAGAAGACTGAGGGGAACATCCATGGGGCAGCTTCTTCATGAGGGTCAGATCTGACCTCTGGTTTTTGTGAGCAGTGACAGGACCCAAGGGAACAGCCATAGCTGTGCCCAGCCAGGGGAGTGTTAGACCAGGTATCAAGAACAGTTTCTTCCCCCAAAGGATGGTCGGGCACTGTCCTGGTTTAGGGCAAATTTGGGAAGAAACCTCTGAATGGGGTCCCTCTAGAAAACAAATTCAAACAGTCTCTACCCCCAACTGGTTCAGGGAAAAAAAAAAAATTTCCTTGGAGAAAAGTGGGAAAAAATGTTTATTTAGAAGGCAAAGCACTCCCCAGTACAACAAATGAACAATACTAAACAGCAAAACCTCTTGTTGCTCCGAAGAGATCATGAATTTAGAAAAGTCTCTTCCGTGGGTCGCAGCTGGGCTCACTCAGTCTGTGTCAGTCCCTCTGGCTCTGGGGAATGCCGGGGCCAGGCCAGGCCCGGTGGGCCACAGGTGTGGGCTCCTGGTGCTCTTCTGAGTTTTCAGTCCAGAGCAGGTTTGAATAGTTGCAGGGAAAAAGGAAAAAAAAAAACCTCACAGTCCAGAGAACTTCTTTGTTTCAGCTAGCCAAAAACTAACAAAAAGAAAAAAAAAAGCAAAGGAAAGCTCTCCCGCCATCTGCACTGCAGACAACACAGGCCATGTCTGTAGGAAGGCTGAAAACTCTCATCTTTATGTTTTGAAAACAACTGCCTTAGACATTCCACCGCTTCTCCTGCTCCCCCCTTCACTCTCAGATCCAGTCTTAAAGGTGCAAAACTTATTTTTTGAGCTAAACAGATGAATGGGGACACACTTCAGTATCAACCCAGGACAGGCACTGAACAGGCTCCCTAGGGAAGTGGGGACGACCCCAAGGCTGCCAGAGGTAAAGGAGTGTTTGAACAACACTCAGGCACATGTTGGGATTCTTGGGACTGTCCTGTGCAGGGCCCGGAGCTGGACTGGATGACCCTTGGGGTCTCTTCCAGCTCAGGATATTCAATAGTTCTATATTCTAAGAAAAGGTTAAAATAAAGTAATTGTCTGATGCATTAAAAAAAATCACTTCATCTGGTAGCTTAGAAGATGCACTTTGTCATGTAGAACTTCTCCCATTGTTTCTCCAGAAAAATTCTCCAGTATAGGACTAGGATGTTGGTTTGCAGGGAAGAGAGAAATGCTGCTGCTGGAAGGTGGCTCCTCAGTACCCAAGAACCAGAGTTCACTGTCTGTTACATTGTGCGATGTGGGTTTGTTTTTCTAAAACCCAAGATGAAATGCCTGAAATGTTTGTGAATGGCAGGTATCTTGGCAGCTGGAACCAGCAAGGGGAGAGTAGCAATGTGGAAGAAAGCAGCAGGGTCTGATCAGAGCGCATGGGCTTCAGAGGGCAAGGAGAAGTGGAAGTTCCAGGCATCTACAGAACTTGAAGGAAATGTCACTCAGATAAAGGTGAGAAAGTAAAGAGTCTCCTTGAGTGTTAGTGAGACTTCACAAACCTTAGGTGACTAGACCATCTTTGTGAAACAGATGAACATGATCTCTATCATATCTATGATCATATCACAGATATGATCTCTATCATATATCCATATGATATCATATCATATGGAACACATATGTGTTCCAGCAGAGGTTGGTCCTCCTTCAGAAGTAGGAGGAAAACTCCTGAGAATCAAGTAACTTTTAAAATTGAAATGGGCAGAAATACTCCCTGTTTGTAGCTAGCCTCTCCATCATGTCGCTCACTGGCAAAACCTTTGGATTCAGCTCCCTGAAATTATTTTCTGGAAAGAAAAGATTATCGGGAATGTCAATTTTACATAAATTCATTAAGAAAGCAAGAAAATCTGACTAAATGATTTTATTAATTTTTTTTTCTATTTGTCACTTCCTCAATGTAAAGCTTAATCTCACTGGTAGTTGTAAAAACAAAAAGATACATTTACAACCAAATATTCTTTGGTGAGATGTCCTATCTAGAAAGCAATGCTATATATTTTAACATATTGTCTGTTCATCATCAGGATGCAGCATTTTTATTTATTTGAAATATTTTCATTTGTCACAATGAGGTTAAACACTGTCATTCTATGCCTAATTGCATTTTGATATACACAGAAGAGAAATGCTGAGTGTAACAATCATAAATATAAATTTTAGAAGTTTTATATTAATGAATAGCTTTTTTTGCCACCAGCATTCTGCCAAAAGGCAAAGCTTGTGCTTTAGGTTCTCCAAGATCTTTGGTTGTTGAATTTTTTACCATATTATTAAGTTTTTCCAATTTTTGAGTGTTTCTGTTATACTTTACATCCTTCTGTTGCTGTGCTTCGTATGTGAAAACAGTCCCCATTATTTTTTATGAGGAAAGAAAATCAAATATGTCTGGTGACTTTCAAGAGAAAGTAATTTTATATTTGCTATTATCCTGTTTCCTCATAAGAGTGGAAAGTATTTAAAAAGCAATGGCATTTGCTTGCTCTGTGTTGGTACAGAGGAGGGTCTGTAACACCATCCTACTTACAAAGTTAAAACAGAAGTGCTGTGAAAATGGAGAATCCAAGTGTTTTATTAACAAGTTTCAGTAACAAAAGGTCCAGGATATAGGAAATAATGTGTGCCTTAAGTGTCTGATACATCTGCTAATAGGTGGAGGTGATTTTGTCAGCTCTCCCATTCAGGCCTTTTTTTCCAGAGACCAGGATGCGGAGCGCTCCCAAAATAGCGCGTCCCCTGCAGGCCCCTCTGCTGCTTGTGGATCTAACGACACCAAAGGGGAAATTGGTCATTGGGATTTCTGGTTGTTTTTTCTCGTAAAGAGCTGTTATTCCTTTTCCCATATATTTTTCCTGGAAGTCCTGCATTTTTTAAGTTATAATAATTTGGAGAGAGGAGGCCATCTGTCCATTCCAGGAAGGTTCCTGCCTTCCTTAGCAGACACATGTCTTTTAAACCAGTACACTGGGTAACAAGCATAATAGTTTGAATCTGTAATACTTCCCAGTCATTCCCTATAGTTTGTATTTAGATAGCAGGACTTTGTGTATGTATAAAAATATTTATTCTGTCTTTCCCCATGTTATTTCTCTTGGGACATTGCTATGACAGTTCAAGACCAGAGATGAAATTGTGTGGTTTTTCTTTTCCCATTATGTTCAGTGGG
>WAAG01009529.1:0-14106 GCA_013390105.1 Tichodroma muraria | reverse complement strand
TGAGGAAGAATGTAAATAAGAACTTGGTAGCTATTGTGTACAATACTCTTGCTATCCACCTGCTGTTGACTGCATTTCACTTTTTCTCACTGTCCATCTGCCTTTTCTATTTTTATCCTAGTTTGTGATGTACTTCATTGCTCTTTCCTGTGATGTCAACAGTCTTTGTTGTTGATGTAAACTGTGGACTCTTAGGAAGCTGTTCCTTGTGAGTCATGGGTACCTAGGGCATACAGGATTTTATTGGAATATTTCATTCTGTATGTGGGTACCAAACACTCCTTTAGGCATCAATACTATTGTCAGGAGAGAAATCTATCAAGATTTTGTGCCAGGAAGAGGATCCTGTAGAAAAAACAGCAATCTGAGCTGGCAATACACATACCCAGGTACCTACCTAGAATAAAGGTAATATTGCTTTTAGAAAACAGGAATACCAGACCAAGAGGGAAAAAATCAAAATTTGTCATCATCATTCTTCAGATGTAAGGCTATCATAATAGGTGATTCTCTTTGAGACCACTATGAATCCTTTCTACACCAGCCATGTCTCAAACAGTGACTATGAAGATTTTTAGAGTTTCTGATTGGGAGCTCAGTTTTATGACAATTTTTTATGTGCAGAACAGATCTTTATTTCGGAATATGAGTACTTTGAACAGACAGATTCCTATAGTCAGATTGTAGTGCAAGTATCACAGAGACTACAATGGTATTAGTTTGGGTTATTTTTGTTGTTATTGCTTTTGAGAGAATAATTCAATGTAGCAAACACAGTAAGAGAAAACATATATGAGAGACTTCTCAACCAATAAAGACCAAAAGTGTAAAATCAGCGAAAGAATTGTTTGAATTCAATGTCTTTAAGAAATAACTTCATCTTGGAAGTAAATATATATGATAAATTACTTGTAAGAGAAATTTCAATAAGTTCACAGTCTTTGAATGTGTACTAAAAAATTGCAACTAAATAAAAATTTTGGGTTATAATAAATGCACTAAAAATACACTTAAACTTAAGAACGTAAATATTGAAAAGGTATATGAATTTTGACTCTTTTAATGTATGCGATACCTATTAATGCTTATTTTGCAGCTAGAAAAGCAGAGGCATGTGAATCTTGCCTCCCAGTATTATTTTTACTTTCACTTTGGGGAAATAGGTAATATGATTTCAGGCTAAAGAACTGCCACTTCAAAGAACTACATATTTGCATATGTAAGTTCAAGAAAACAGCTGTGGATGTGTACTTTTTTCCCAGTGTTAATATTTAAACTGTAATGATCCCATATTAGTCTTACAGTTTTTTATGTAAAAGGAACATTATCAATTTTATTTTCTCTCTGAAACTGCAACAAATATACATAGAAAAAATAAAATCCATTTCTATGTGACATTCAGTACCTAAGAAAATTCAATATATTTTAGTAGTTTTGTTGCCAGTTCTTGTGATTTTTTTGTCATGATAGATAATTTACCTGAAAGCTGCTGATACTAGACTCATGCAAGTTTGTCAGTATTTTAGGTTTTATTAGAAAAAAACAACTTGGTGTATGCCACAGGACCCCTCCAAGTATCAGCACTAAGTTGCAACTAAAAGGAACCCTTTTTTATAAACTAGATTTTTTTCACTGATAAGTGAAAAATGCCTTTTTTTCTCTTAAAGGTACTATAATTGCAAATTAATCTTTTTTTTTTTCTCATGAGTGATGTCAAATCTTTGCCACTTTGCTAATGAGGGCCTGTTGTTTTCCTTATCTAACTATAGCTCAGTATTAATTGATATTTAAATGTTTCAGCTAGGAGAACTCAAAAGCTCTTTTTTCAAAATTTTTATAATTATTTTCCTTCTTTATAAGTGCATCTCAGTACACTTTTGGTTGCTTTGCATGACTTTTTTATCAGAACAAATATTAGGTTAATGAGTAATGTTCTGGGTCCTTATGTTTGGTGAAAATTTCCCTTCCTGGATATTAGTATTCCAAGCTTGAATTATATTTTATGAGAAAAACACATTCTAAGAACTATGCTGTTGATTGTACACAGAAAAACAAATCAACCATAATTAAATGTCACATTAAGTTTCTGTGAAATGTCAGTGGGGAGTCAGAAATGCACTGTAAAATACTTTGAAAACAAAAATTGCCTTATATTCCCAGGTTTAAATTATATTATCAATAGGCAGATCTTTATTGTCATTTTAATCTGCTTCCTAGGTAATGAATGGAATTTGCTGCAAAGGATGCTACTAATTGAAAAAACAGTCTGCGTGTTTCACTCCAAGATGCAGCCATTCGCACTCATTCCTGGAAGCTTGCTTTCAGTATAATTCTTTGTTTTGACCTTCTGTAATGTTTTTCTCAGTCTGTTCTGCATTAAAAACGCTCTTTCTCAGCGCTGACTGTATGTATGCAGCAGAGGCAAGGGAGCAGTGAATGCTTGGAGGGCTGTGGTGGAGGTTCTTTAGGAGTACTGGGGCTCCTCACCAGCCACCACAGCAAAGGCTGGCTGACTGTTATAAAATGTGAAGTTTGCATGAGATCAGATTTTGAGCTTGCTTTCCCTCAGTGGTGTATTACGTGCCATGGACACTCTTCCTGTTCCTCTTCCCAAATTGCTAGCAAAGAGAAATCTTACAGCTTTTCCTAAAACCAAGCTCTGTTATGCTGTTTTAAGGTGACCAAAAGGAAAGACATCCACTTGAACTGTCTCGCTTAATTCTCCTCCCTTCAGAAGCAGGCAAAGATGCTGACCAAGGACATTCGGTGTCCTAAACCAGACATTTTTATCAGGACTTTTTCCATAGCTTATGAATTTTAGCTTCACAAGCAGTAACACAAAAGTATTTTAACTATTTCTGTATGGAAAATAATGGATTTCAATGTATAAATTACAATTTAACTTATTTTAAAATTGAGGAGAGAAGTTAGATTGCCAAAGTGGTTTTCAAGCCTAATAAAAAATAAACAGTAAAAAAAGTAAGATTTGGTTTGAATTTTTAATCTCATGCAAAGACTAAAAAATCTCAGTAAAATACCTGTTTCTGTTTATGTGTTTGTTTCATTTTTCGGTCTGGATTTTTAACACATTTGACTGTCTCCATTTTCCATGTTTGTATACACATAGCTTATGGTAATAATGATAATGGCAAATGGAGAGCATTATTAGGGAGACCACTGTGAAATTAATGAAATGTGTAAGCAAAGGCAGAAAGAAAGTGGATGGAAAGAGTTTTGGACTATGACAGAAACTTGAATTTTTAAGTTTGTTTTTTTTCTGTTTCTTAGAAATCTCTGTGTGGCGCATATGTCTTTGCCATCTATACAACAGCAGCCAGTCTCATTGCTATATTCTTTGAACCCACAGCCAAGGCAGATGATTCACTGACAGCAGTATATTTGTTGCTACTTGTCACACTTGTGTTTTGTTCTCTTTTAGAAAACAAAAGGTAGAGAAATCTTGGGAGATGTGTGAATTGATGAGCTAAAGAGTTACAAGAAGACAGGACAGAGTTGGTTTGCATTTGGCAAAATTTGAACTTTTCTGCAGTTACATTTATGGGAGAACTATTGGTCTGTCTGATTATTTTTGGATTTTTTTTGGATAAAGAAGAAGTAAATTTGGGTATAGCAAGTTCACTGACTTGTTCAAGTATTCACTACTTGTTCAAGTATTGTGTAAATGTTAATGAAGCTTCTAGCCATACATAATAACACTGCTGTGACTTCTAGGACACAAAAACTCTATTTTGGAAGGAAATTCTTAATTACAAGTAGACATCCAGAGCCTACATCTGTTGAGGTTTTGCATCTCCTCAGGAGAGTTCGTGACAGGCTTTCAACATTGAGCACTTTGCAGGCAAGTAATTTGGCATATTTAAGCATATATAAGCTTTCTGCTCTTGACACAAAAGTGCTCCCACTGGTGTACAGAGCTATTCAACCTGCTTGCATTTTTACAGCTCATGTCTCAATAAGTTTCAACTGTTTTATTACACTGATGGTACTTCAGTACAATTCAGGTATTTCAATGTCATTTCTAGTGCTTTTTTCTCTAGTACTTTTTTTTATGCTACTTTTTAAACAGATTTGCCACCAACTAGCACAAAAAAGTGCCAAAAGGGGTGAGAGGAAAGATGGCCAGAAGAAGTCTTTGTAATTTATTTATATATACACATATATATATATATGTATATTTATATACAGAGTTGTTCTACACTGGAAGAGCTGTCCTACGAGATGTTGCCTGCTAAATGCACAGATTTAATGCAGAAAATTCTCCCTCTTCTCTTGGTCTGGCTCAGTTCCTAGGTATTGGCCAGCTCCAAGAGACCTGAAGAGTTTGGGACGGAATGACAAACTCGGACTGTAGTCCCTGCTCTCCTGAATTCTGTTGGTGACATTGTGAATCATATTCCTTGCATGGAACATAAATCGGAGAACTTTACGAACTATAGATGAAAAGCATCAATTGTACATTGTCTTACTATATATTAATATCCTTTAAAGTGTCTCTTTGCTTTCATATTTCTAATATTAATTTCTTTGTTAACGATGCACTTATATCCAAGGCTCTTGGGAGAAGCTGGCTGGTGTTAAATGAGAGAAAACTGGGAAGTTATACAGACATTCTAACAGAGGTTGCAATGATATAGACGTTACAGGGCGAAACGTGCTTGCCACTCACTTGGTGGAAGGTGGCTGGCAGCTCAAAACCTGTTCCACAATGATTCCCTACACCCGATCTGCAAACTAAAGCCCGTGTTAAGGGGGATGGAATGGAGGGTGGAGCAGAGCGGGGACACCGCGGCCAGGCTCTGTTTAACTCCTTGCAGGGAGGGGCACGTCTGGAACCATGGAGTTGATAAAGCACAAAGCAGCTGTCAGCCAAGCTGAACTGCCTGCCAATCCAGCAGAGTCCCAATCCAACCCCCACGGGGTCCCCACAAAGGGCTGCTGACAGGCTGGTCAGGCACAAGGCTCTTGGCTATCCCGGCACACTGACAGACAAAACAAACACCGGAGATTTGAGGAAATCTCCCTTTTTTATGCGATGGCTCTGAAAGAAGACATTATTTGTAGTTTTATGCACGTTAACCATGTGGGCAGGATATTCCTACAATGTGTTCAAAAGTAGCTCTAACTTTTTCCTAATTGTATATGTAGAGAATCACTTTGGGAGAACTACTGCATCAGGGATGCAAAATTTAGGAAGATGCTTCTCTCAAGCAGACTGTTTCTCAGCTAATTTGCTGACGTAGCAATGCATATATTCACAACTTACACATTGAACCAGTACTTACATTGCATTTTGTTAAATTGCATTATTATTTTGAAATTTCTCACTGTGCATACAATTTTGTCTTGACACTCTGCCTGCGTTGTAAAAATCATCAACGCAAAATCTGGAGTGTTGTCAGCTTCTGTCAGAAAGGAATGGATGGAGCTTTTTCATGCATTTTCCTGCATACTGTTAAGAAGCAGCTTGTTTTACACTGTCTAGTACATGTGTTCTGTGCTTCCACTAAAGGTAATGAAAATTGCAATTGACATTGAATAGCAAAATAGCAAATTCAGCCATTATGAACAGATGAGACGATGAATTAAAAATTTCAGAATTTATGTTGTGAAACAGGTGAAAAATTACCGCTCTCTTAGGAAACCAGTGCAGATAGAGATGATTATTAGTATCAAATCTATTAAGTTAAAATTTTTAACAGTAAATAAAACCAAAAAAACTAACCCAACAGTTAAAAGATATATTCTCGTAAACACAGTTTGCTTATACTTCCAAGTGAAATGGGAAAAGAGAAATGTGTTGGTCAAAGCCCTCTTATTGCCTGTAAAAAAATGAGATGTAATGTAATGATTATTTTTTGCCACCAGAGAGCTCTTATTGCATTGTACTAACAATGCTATTCAAATATTTATTCATGGGCCCCATAATTAATTCTCATGAAGTGAAAATACTTTCATATTTATATTCTCTCCTGTTCTTTCTTCCCTGCTCTACTTGCAATTCCCACAGGATTATTTCCTGTCATCAAACTGCACTAAGGAGGAAAAAAAAGTCTGCATAACTGCATGCTTAGCCAGAAATAGCACTAAAATCACAAAAATGAATGGCTTACAGGAACTAGTTTAGCATTCTTTTAACGTAATACAGTTTTAAAGCCCTGTGTATGCATCTTACCATCATATATTGTCAAAAATTCCAAAACTGTGAAAACTGAAATATATTTAATATATGTACTTTCTGGGAAGAAGAGGCAGCCAAATATGAAAGAACTGATGAAAAAAGAGGTTGCTGAACAGAAGAAGAAAAAATAATTTTTCAGGATTTGGAGTTTGACTCCAAGTCGATGTTAGTGATGCATAGTTTAACTGTTTATAGACAGATCCTGTTTCTTCTAGGGCTTCATATATGGTTTTCATCAATCACAAGGCTGAGCAACTAAATTTGTTTTGGTAACTTACACCTTTAAAAAGTAAACCATGCTACCTATATATTTGTTTTCTTACTTGTGACATTTGCATTCCTGCTTTAAACTTCTGGAACCATGATATAAGGTTTCTGTCTGGTATGGATGATAAAGTTATTTTTTGTTTGAAGTTCAACTGGCTTTATAGGCAGCCCTCTGGTGCATTAACATTAACCTTTTCTTCTGCTGCTAGTATTTAGATTTGTACTTACCCAGTATTTCACTATCAGCCTACACACTTTCTATACATAATTCTACTTCACCTTTCACCTTGCATATATCATATACAGACTGCATGTAAAAAATGACAAAATGGGAAAAACATCACTTTACAGCTGGTTTTGCACAAGTACAGATATTAGTCAAGGTTAAGGTGTATTAGATCAAGCTTCTTAGGAAATGCTTTTTAACCCTCCCAAGTAACAATTTTTAGAATGTTTTCACACATGTAACTTAAATTATTAAATTTTAATTTCATTTATTATACACAGCATATTAAAATACACTCATATTTTCCTTTTTTTAATCTATTCCTCTGTTTGTCTATGTTTATTTGTGTACTCCCATGTCCTATGTAATACTGGACTGGTTCATCAAACTTTCAAACTACTCCAGACACCTAATGATTAATCTGAATTTTTGGACCAAATTTTATATGTTTCAAATACAGTTACAGCTGAAACCAAATTAATCTGCAGCAGATCCATACTCCTGTGTTAATGTGGCTGGCACAGTTTCTGCCAATTATGCTACAAAGGTATTATACCTATTTTATAAGTTTGACAGTTGGTCTGAGAAAAAAAAATCATAAATATTTAGACTGAGTATTCTTCTTATAGTAAATCTATGATTAAAATTTTTTCTGATAACTTTAGTGATTTTAGTAAAAGAACTAAGACAAACAAATTAAGATCTTCAGGGTACCCTCTACAAAACAAAATGTTTACTATCAAAGCTTTAGCTGAGGAAGGAATGAGATTTTCAAAAGTGCCTTCTTCCCTCATGGGAATCCGCTTCCCAGAGCTTCCCTACTTTTGAAACCCTCTATTCCCACCAACCCCTCAGATGTTAACCTTAACTCTTCTGGGGTGAGTCATGTCCTGGGTGTAACTGGACACCTGACAGTTCTAAGCTCTGTTCCTCAGGTCTCCTAACCAAGATTTTGAAACTGGTAGTGGCATTTGTCCAGTCACGGTAAATGCCAAGACATGGGGTCAAATTATGATGAGTCAGTGAAAAGACATAGGTACAGGGAGGATGAATGATTAATTCAGGCCTCCACATCTACCTTGTGGAGAACAAGATAGGTGACATAATCCTGCCCTGCCTCCCACTCTTGAGGACCCTCCTCTCCTGCCTCTTTCCCATGGTTTTCATCCCTTCCCATAGTGTATGTGCACAGGGAGAGGTGATACAGAGGATAAATATACCACCCGTGGTTGGAAGGAGCTTTCCCCACATCCCAAAACTCTGTCTCTGCGTGGGTTGTGACATCCCTCAGAGCTGACAGAGTATTTCCCAGTTGATTGCCATTTCTTTGAAGTCTGCATTAATTGTAGAATAAGCTAGCTAAACTATCAAGGAGGCTGAATTTGATTTTATATTCCTGAAAAATCTCCATGAATCATGTGGACATCTGCTGTAGTAATTTAAGAAACAGGTAGTATATACTTGTCCTCTCCTTTCCTTAATTCTAATGTCTAGCAGGATTTTGCACATAGGACTTGCAAGTAACCCACTCATGGATTACTTGATGCTTAAGGTGATTTGTCTGTTGCATTTATCTGCTTTGAATTGAGATGAGCTGCTGGACTTGTACATTTTCACTTCTGCTACTGGAAGAGTTTGGTAGAAGTTACAGAATTACATTCCAGATGCTATGAAATGGTGGTGGTGTGCTGTGTGGTGGTGCTGTGTACGGTGATGCTTAATCCCAGAGACTGTAGCGAGAAATCCTCCTCACAGTGACAGCATTCTTGGTACTCTGTAAACCATATTTTCAATTAGTAAATAAAAAAATATTTTATATGAGACATTTCTTTGTTATCATGCTTCCTATCATACCCATCAACTCCACGTATACTGTGTGAGAAAGAGCTATAGTAAAATACTTCTGTCACATGTATTTAATTTTGCTCTGCTTGGCTCCACAGAGCAATAAGAACTGTCAGGCAAGTTCTGCTGAGCTGATAGCAATTTCACTGTCTTGGTGAGGACTTAACTACTTGGCTATTCATAGAAGTGACATGTTGTGTAGTAGTTCTAGCACTGACAGGTTCAAGGCTGTCATCTTTCACCAGAGTTGTGTCTGCTCATGTGGTTGGTGTTGTCCAGACTATCCTGAAGTTCCCCCAAACCACAGTCTGAAATCAAATTTCAACCTATGGCTAAATCAGGAACATCCCTTCAGGCCAAGCTTTAGATTTCATCTGCAGTTCATTTCTTCTTCACTGGCAGTGTGGCTGGAGAAACGGCTCAGTGCAGGCTGGAGTTCTGAAATACTGGGCTGCCTCAGGGTGTGTGGAGGTTTGTGGCATAGGCCACAGTGCAGCAGCTGTGATGCAAACAATTCCCACATAGCCTCCAAGCTGGGAGTAAGAGACAGTCACACCTCAGGGTGCAGCTGAGACTAGTCTTGCAACCACTATTTATTTATTATAAATGCAGTGGAAAGTATTTGAGGATGGGTTGCCAATGATAAAATTAACTTCAGTTGTCTGAAAGCTTGGTATTCAACTGCAACAAATGCAAAACAATTTCTCTCTAGTTCAAAAGAGCGGGGAAAAGAAAAAAAAATGGGACAGATGAGATGAATTCTGAGCAGAATTTCATAGTCTAAGTAAAAATGATAACTTGCCACTCAGATAATTTTTAAATTAATAATCTAGCTTCCATTCTTGGCTAATTTTTCACAGTAAGTAAATTCACAGCACACATTTCCAATTGATGGTGTATTTCTGCAAATAAAAGTTAAAAATCTGATTGATATTATAATAATTAAAAACGTTATTTCTCTAGTAAGATCCTTAATTGGGTGGGAATGTCTAATTCTATTTAATGCATTATACATGGAAATCTTTAATATTTCTTAATCGCAAAAGTATTTCTTCAAGTGGAAGGAATGTTTTACCAAAAATTTTTGCTAACAGTCCAATTCTTGAATCCTTTTTCATCTGTTCAAAGGTTGGACTTGGTGATCTCAGAGGTTTTATCCAGGCTAATTGATTTTGTGATTCTGTATCAGAGATAAATTAGAGAAATATTATGACATATTGGGTAGATGCAGAAGTTTGGTTTGGGATATTGTTCAGACTAATGCTTAATTAATTGTGAGAGAACCTGGGAAAATAATTCCTCTTGTGCGATTTAATGCGACACGTATTTCATAAATTCACTTATGTTCAAGAAAAGAGCAGTTACAAAGTTAGTTGAAAGGGAAGAAAATATTTTCAAAGGTATTCTGTTTTTTACTTCAGATGCTGCCTTGCTGTGACACCAGTCTAGTGACTCGGGAACACTTTCATATGACTGCTATTTTCACTTGCAAATTGAAATAAGGGAGAATTGAAGAAGTCACGTTATCATAAAGAATGTTTCAGACTTTATTGAAATTATTTCTGCAAAACTGAGGGAGTCTCAAAAAGTCATTTGAGATAGCTCAGTTGTCTTTGCACGATTCAGCACGTGTCCGCCGCAGACGCGGTGTTACCGGCCGAGAAGGGACAGCAGCCACCGGTGGTTACTGTGACTTGGGAGGCACTGCCCAGGGCCACAGGGTTACACCAGCTCTGCACCGCTGCTCCTGTGAGGTGGCTGTAGGCATGGCTGGCAGCTTCGTGTCGTGGTAGTCAGCCAGATCGGGATCAGCCTTCTCGCCTTAGCCGCTAAACACCCTCAACAGGTCCTCTGCTGCGGGCAGGCTGCGCGGAGCCTGAGGAAGGGAAGGAGGCTCTCTTACAGAGGAATCTGTTTTGAGGGGAGCCTTGGCAATCTGAATTGTTTCCTCTCTCTTACTCGTTGTTTCTTCCTGGTTGACATTTTGGTGTGGTAAATCTGTCGCCGTTTACTAAATCCCCAACACATTTCAATGTAACACTTCATTGCATGAGCAGTTGATCAGGTGTAGACCTCTTTTCTAGCTTCAAAACGACGTCCAAGCAGCAGCTAAAATGCACAGATGTCAGTTTCTTACTGTATGCAATGCCACACAGCTGTAAAAACAATTCACAAATAGACACAAGGGAAATATATTTCCTAAGGGATGAACAAATATTTGTGAAGAACAAAAAAATTTAAAAATAGCAGTATTTTTGAGAATCTCATTAACTCAGACATGAATTTGAATATTTAATAGAACAGAAAGAAAAGGAACTTCAATTTTTCATATTTGTTATAAACTTTATTGTTATCCAAAAATAGGAAATAAAATTGGTTAAAACAGTCATTGTGAAATGCCATAATGTCATTTTTAAAGTCAGTCTGTCAATAGAAAATTGTTCCCTAACCTGCAAAATCCCAGACTGTGAGTACAGTCTCTGAGTGATTTCTACGTAAAGGACCAGGTGAATATATTTGCATCCATAAACTGATTTGCTGCAGAATTAATTTTAACCTTTAGAATTTAGAGTTTTAATCCAATTCTACATTTCTAGATAATAATCTTCAATATAGAAACTACGGAAAAATGAAATTTATTTCAAATATTGATTGAATGAAAAAAAATTCATTTGAAAATTAGGTATATCTCAGATGTAGAGCAAAACTGTGAAAGCAACTGATGCAAATATAGGCGAGGAGCAAAGAACTAAACCCACTAAGAATTTTCACAAAACATGATACAGTTGTTATATAGCTAAATTAGGAGAAGAAAGATATTAAATGTTCACTCCAAGTCCTTCTATAATAGTGAGTAAGTCTGCACAGTACAAACTTGTTTCTTCGTCAGAAATACTTAATTATCAAATCTGTCACACAGAATGCTTTAGCTGAAGCTGCATTGGTTTCAAATGATAAGACTTAAGCTTTGAGTCCACCAAAGTGTTCACAACCCTCACATTTTTTTCTTTTTTAAATCACTGCTTTACTTTCTTCTGCAGTGCTGCACTCCTGCCCCAGCAATGCCAAGATTCAGTCTCAGGAAACAGAAGAATATTTAGTTAGGTAAAAAAAAACAAACTATGGTGTTGAAATCAGCACAATAAAGTCTTTCAGGACCAGAGAAGCTACATAACTCTATTATATTCTCTATTCATTTTTGTTTTATCAACAAATAAATTTTTATTTGGATGCATGAATCACTGTTACTGATAACAGAAACAAATGAGCTGGATTCCCCAGATCAACTATAATGAATCTTTTTTTTCTTGTTTGCTCTAATCTGATCTGAATTAGATTAGAATTCAGATGTAGTGATTTATCTGGCTACAGACAGCAAAAATGTGCAATTAAGTGCTTGTGAGTTGCACCAGTTGCAGAGCTACAATGTGGAATTGGTAGCCAGATCAAAATGAATCTGAAAAAAGAGACAACAAATATCCATGCACATAAATACATACCATACTTATAAACGTGTGTGTGTATGCATCTAGGCTAATTTATACAACCCAAATGACATTTATAATTTTTATAAATTTTGTATTATATAGTTAGTCTTCATATAATGTCATTGTATCCCCTGGATTACAAAATAAATAAATAAATAAATAAATAAATCTAATCACTTATTTTATGCATGTGAAAACCATCTGTTTGCCATGTTACAAAAGAAAAGTATATTCTAAGCCAAATTAAAGTTAAATAATTTTGACCGCTTTTTTTATCAATATGCAGAAAACACTAAAACATCCATTCACAATGATTTCATGAAGTAAAACATTTAAGACCAAATAATCATTTATTATTCCTGATTCATTGTGTGTGAGATACATTAAAAAAAATTCCTTTCAATAGAGGTAGATGATCTTGTTTGGAATACATTATATTTCTCTCTTTCTCTGTTACAATCTATAAAATAATGACTTTACAGACAGCTCGTTGGCAGATAGATAAATTCAGACTTCAAGCCCCATCTTTGTTTCTCACATGAATATATCAGCAACCACTATGTAAAATCAGCAGCATACAAGTTAAACAGAAGTAGCAGATGGGTGAATTTCACACAGTCTTTTCAAAATTAGTATGGATGGAGTAGGGGGTGGGGGGAGAAGGAAGCATGGGAAATTATAGTGTTTTGTTGGTATAAAATGATGGAGTTGAAAAATATTAGCCTTTCACAGGAATAGAAAATGTAAAAAATAGGAAAAGATTATGGACTAAATGAAATTATTTGAATACTCACTTTTACCTACTTTAGCAGATGGGAGGGAGAAATTTTCTGTGCTGCTTCTATTTTTCGCTTTTCTCTGTATTAGGAATATAATAATGGAAAATTAAATTCAAAATCTCCTTCAATGTTAGAAAGACATAGTAGACAATTGTTGGGCTTTAAATATTTTTTAACTGCTGATAGAATAAAAATTAAGCGTATTTGGTTGCGATGTGTTTGAAAAGTATTTTATTATGGGAAAAAGAATTGATAATACACTGTTGATAATAACATCAGCTGTCAATCTATTAGTTTGGACAGCATAACACACATATACACACACACACACACATACACACACACACACATACACACACACACACACCCCAGAAGACAGAATTTTGCTTTATTGTTATCTTTAAATACTCTATGCCTAAGAAACTGAATTAACTGCGTTAATATTACTAAACTGAATCATCATGCATATGTAGACAATAGGCATTATGCAATATACTATGCATCCTTTAGACATTGGCATGGAGGTGTTTTGCATTTCTGTTAAGTGTAGCTAGTCATTAACATTAATTAAAATTTAAAGCTGCGACAAAGGATATGCCAGAAATATGTAGCATAATTCGTGTCTTGATTTGTCTAGAAATAAAAGTNGTGTCTTGATTTGTCTAGAAATAAAAGTAGAAAAAAAAAGTAGAAATCCACAGGAACAGAAATCCTGACAGTTAACACCTGAATTTTTCTGTAGAGATGTAAAGCATGTAAAAATCCAATGAGAAAACCAATACCTTGGTGACTAAAAATAGGTTTCATAGCTCATTAGAGTGTGTGTGGTTATTATGTGGATTCCTTAAGAAAATTTATACTTTACATTCTTTTCTATGTGCATTTGACTTGGAAAATCTATGCAGGAAGTAATTGGCAGAACCAGACTGACAATACATTTAATCTGTTGCAATGATATGATGAGCCTAACGATGGGTTATTTATTCTATTTGGTATTGAGGAATTGCCACACGTGTCTGTCAGACACAAAATTCTACTCTGAAATTAAGATTTGGGTGCCTTCACTTCTGTACTGCATATCTATATTTTGCTGCAAAGTCAATAGGAAGTGGCATAAAAAAGTATTGCACCTGTCACAGGGCTCATAATGGAATATCATTAAGTATAGTTTTTCATTCAGTCAAACAGAGATCTTATGAATAAATGGAGAGCTATCATACAGAGCAAACCAACTTTTTACACTTAAATGACACTACTGTTATTAATGAGGAATTATATAGACCTGACAGGAGTCAGGTAGGT
>WAAG01009526.1:5364-18418 GCA_013390105.1 Tichodroma muraria | reverse complement strand
TTTTTTTTTTTTTTTTTCTCTGGGTAGTGGCAGTTCAGTGCTGTAACATGTAAATCAGAGAGATCTTATGAATTGTCCTCTTCACATCAAGTGTTCTGTAAAGTGCTGCTATTAAAACAAACCAACAAAAAGCTCCTCTATCATTCTATACTCCAGGATTTTTTTAACTTCAAAGCTACACAGTGGAAAACAGAAAATGAGCTGCACTTTTTCTTTTCCTCTTGCAATGCTTTCTTTTTCTCCCTGCAAATACCTGGAAGTATCAGAGCGTTATTTTTCAGAAAAGATAGTCTAAAGGAGGCAGGCATACAATTAGTAAACTACATGATTTTTCCATTCCTTATCTGTTGAAAAACCAACAGCAAAAAAAAAATACCCTCGTAAGTATCAGAAAGCATCTGTTTCGGTCTTCTAAATAGCTACCTGAAAAAAAGACCAAGAATATTTAATCTTATATGTGAAAAATAAGACATTCATACAGCTACCTTCTTTACCTCCTCCCAGAAAAGCACATTACAGTGGAGATACATATACCTCTGAAAGAAGTGAATGATGGACTGTGAGAAAGTGCTGACATATTTCAGATAACCATAGCAACACCCCTGGCTTATCAATTAATGGGTGAATATTTTACCAACTACCCAATAGTTGTTGAATGACTGCCTGCAACTCACTGTGCCTCTGGAGGGGAATGTGTCATGTTTTGATCAGCTCTTCCCAGATCTGTAGTACATCTGCTACCTTGTAAAGTTTTTGAACAGAATTGCTGTGCAGTAAGAAATGAGAGCATGTGTTTTAAATAAAGACAAATAACCTAATGCAAATGCACTATGCAAAACAAGATCTACAAATACACATCCAATATAGCATTAGCCCAGTGAGGACAATAAACTCAACAATCATGAAAATAAAATAATTGCAACTAATATAATATCTGTGATTTATCAGAAGAAATAGTCTGTATGCAGTCAACAATCTGTTTCAACACAGTACAAGTGTTATTTTACTGGGGTAGTCCCAGACAAGGACACCATGAGAGATGAGGGAACCATGTTACATGTTACCACAAGTTATGCGTGAAGGCTACCCAACAGACCAGCTCTTCCGTGGTGCTCAGAAATGTGTTTTGTAACATGAAGGAGACATGCTTTTTCTAAGATTAGGTTAAGAAATTTAAGATTCATATTTCCTTGTTTCCCTAGTCTGACAGGGCTGAGAAATTTACAGATCACATATGCAGGTACAGCGTCTATTATAAAAACTCAGTAGTCCTGACTGAATCTCTCCATGGACCCACAGTTCAATTAAGAAAATTTCAAATTGAGTTTCAGCTCAAATATATGCTCTGTATGGAAACCTCAACACATTTTGTCATTTGTCTCTTCTGGAACAGGCTTTAAATGTTCATGAAACTGTTTCAACTCAGGATGGATAAGGATATGGCTGAGTTCCTATAATAACGCACAAGTTCTTGCTTCATTCTGTGACTCAAACAGTGTTGAAGAGATAAAAAAGAAAGTGAACACTGAACAGTTAAAAATTTCTTGGGCCTCTGACAGCAGTTTCATTTAGCCTTATTTTTACAAGTGTGAAATAGAACTGGATGCTTTGTAAGACAAGATATTAATTTTAGGAATCACACTGCCTGATTTCAGAGCTACTAAGAAAAGATTCCTTGTGGCATTTTAGAGGTTCTTGAGACTCAATCTGAAGCCAGAACACAGTCTGCAGATATTTATTAGCAAATATTTCTGGTCTGTCCTGTCTTTCAGAAGATATCAGAACTTAAATAATTTTTAAATTTAACTTACCTATTCCAACGTTTTAAAAAGCTGTGATCATGATGCCTATGAACAGACTTTTGTATGTAGTCTTTCTGAACTTGTAAGACTTCACAGTGAACTACTTTTTGTAAATGATTATTATGTAAAAAACACAGCCTCCCTTTGTTTTTATTTTTAACAGCCCTCTTTAATTTTAGAGAGCACTTTTTTCTGAAACGTTGAAGCGAGCCATACATAAAATTATTAATAAACTTCCCTTATGTTTGACCTTTGAGGCAAAAAGAGTCCTACAGGTTCCTTTCTGAGGCACCATGTGCCATTAAAATACCATTTTTACTGTAAGCTGTACTTTAATTAAACAAATGTCCCAAATGAAAATAAAAACCAGGGCATACAACCCCTCCTTATTTTGCAGAGTATTTGTTGATACAAGTGGCTCCATTGAAAACAGCAGGACTATTCAAGTGCAAAAAGCATGTGAATAAGTACTGTTAAAAGTGAACATTTACTACCTACAAGCTGTTAAATCTCTTGTGTAACTTGACAGGATTTCTCTTTCTGAATGCCCCACAGAGTGACACAGAAAAGAGTTGCTCTGTCAATACACTTGGGAAGCAGCTTAATACTCTTAAACCAAGCCTCAGGCTTTCTGCACTCAGTTCTAGCAGGTGCAGCTGCTTCTGCTGTGGTGCAGGAGGGCCACAGTCACTGTGCAGGTGCTGGTATGCCTGCCTGCAGGGATCATGGTGGGAGAAAACAGGAATACAGAAGGTCCTGGAGTGGTAACTCTGGGCTTGTTAACACAGAAATGTTTCGGATTGTCAAGGAGTATGAGATAATGGTGTATGTAGCTTGTATGCTAGTGCCGAACCAGCTTGTCTCTGTGACAGAGGAGAGACATGTCTGTTTACGCTGTTTCCTTTCCTGAACTTGCTCACTTGCTGCTTGGATTTTGTTCAGAATTTATAAACCAGAACAAGTTAGAAATAGCTGTTGGCATTTCAAATAGTCCAGGTTGGACTTTAAACTTAACTTAGGAAAAAACTTAGGAAAAACTTAAACTTAGGAAACTTCAATTAAGCATTGGAATCATGAAATCATAGAATGGTTTGAGTAGGACAGAGTCTTTAAAGATCATCTAGTCCAGTCTGTGTCTGAGTCAGGTTCATCTTTCACTACATAAGGTTGCTCAAAAACCTGACCAACCCAAGCTTGCATATTTCAGAGATGGGGTATCCACAGCTTCTCTATGTAACCTATGTTCCACCCTCATAGTGAAGAATTTCTTCCTTGCCTCTAATCTTAATCTACCCAGTTTTAGTTTAAACCCATTCCTACTTGTCCTATCAGTAGGTTTAAAAGTCTGATAAAAAGTCTATCTCCAGCTCTGTTTAGACCCCCTTAAGGCTCTGGAGGCTGCTATGTCTCCCTGGAGGCCTCTCTTCTCCAGGCTGAACAACCACCCTCCAACAAGTACATGTCTTTCCTGTGCTGAAGATCCAGGTAGGGTCTCATGAGAGGAATTGAATCACCTCCCTCCACCTGCTGGCCACATTTCCTTTTATGTGTAACAGGATACATTTGGTTTATTGGGCCACAAGCATACAGTGCTGACACATGTCCAGAATTTCATCCACCAGTACCTCCAAGCCCACCTTCGCAGTGCTGGTCTTGATCTACTAATGCCTCCATTTGTATCCGTGTTTTGGATTGCCCCAACCCAGAGGTGCAGAACCTTGTTGAACTTCATGGGGCTCGCACAGGCCCACCTCTCTAGCCCATCCAGGCCCCTTTGGATGGCATCCCTGCTCCAGTGATGTTGACCACACCACACAGAGCTAGGCGTCATCCACAAACTTGTAGATGGTGCACTAACTCCCTGTGTCATTAGTAAATAAGGAGTGAAATGAACAGTCAAAAGAAAAACACTGCATTTCAGTGCTTACAAATTTGTATTTACAGATTATTATTACATGTGCTTTGTTGCACTAGTCTGTGGGGAATGCAGTGATGCAAAATTTATGTAGATTTTAATTTAGTTTATATTTTAGTTATTTTATATGTGTTTTCTGTGTGTAGTGTTTAGCAGAGCCCTTCATTGGTAACTAGTAATTCCTTGCAACACTTTACTTGAAAGAACTGTCTTTACAATATTTTTTTAACAATTTGTATTTTCAGAAATCTGGATGCATGTCATTAAGAAAGAAGGAAGTATCGTAAGATCAGAGGAACAGGCACATTGCAACAAGAAATGTTCTATGCAAACTAAGGTCTTCTGAAGAAATTTATTTGTAAAATTGTTGACTCTTGCAGTTGCATAATCCCATTCTTCAGATTATGCATATTTTAAAATGTTTGGGTGATAATTATTTTAAGATAATTTTGTTTTATTGATAACTAAAACAAGCTATTTGTATATAAAATATTATTAATAAAAAAAAAAGGGTTGCTTTCTGTCAAAAATAAACTAATTTTCCTATGAAATGTAGAAGGCAACTATGTAAAAACAGCCCATGTTTTTGGTGGGGAGTATTGAAGCTACACTGTAGCTATCAATTAAAAATGGATTTAAAAAATTAGAACTAAATACTATTACAGAAATAAAACCTAAAAACTCAAGTAGTTTTACATTTCTTTTACTAGATGAGAGTAAGAGCAGCAGGACTGGAGAGTAAACTTTCAGCCTTGCTGTGGTTGTGCAGAGGAGGAAAGGCAATACTAATCCATGTGTAGCTGTATCAACAAGTGGTTATTGTGCTTATTATCTATGAGCAGAAGGTGTTAGAGGAGAAATGGGGATTTTAAGTCACGGAAGGAGTAACCATTTTACCTTGAGAGAGAAAACCAGTGAAAAAAGTGTGTTTTTCATCTCAAATAAAGCAATCAGAAGGAAATATTTCTAACTAGTCTCATTCTGCTGCTTTCTTGCACTTCAGTAACACTCAGTATATGTTCTCAGCTTTTGTAAGCAAGCAGGCAGCAATAGGAGCAAGCAAGCCTCTAACTCAAGACAGCACTGCTCCTGAAACACAATGGCATCACACAGACTTTAAAATCAAGTGCACAGCAGAAGTTAGAGAAGTTTGATCAGATGTTGTCTGATCAACAACTGATTATTTTTCTCCCTAGGATATAATTAGAATATTAATACACTGTTGCAACTTACGATTGCTAACGAATTGTCTGTCTGAAAACCAAAGTGATTATAGCTTTTACCAGATTAGCCAAACTTTCTAATCCTGTGAATTTACTAATAAAATCCTGGTATGACTGATAAGTCATGGTTTTGCTTACTCAGGCCATAGGACTTAATTTGCNGCACAGGCCTGTGTGGATATGATACTTTGGGCATCATGGAGATATGGTGGGATGGCTCTGAATACTGGAGTTTTTAAATGGAAGGGTTTAGGCTTTTTAGGAAAGACAGGCAAGGGACATGAGAAGGGGACGTAGCCCCTATGTCAATAACCAGCTGGAGAGTATGGAACTCTGACTGGGGAATGATACAGCCAAGAGCTTGCAGGTGAAGAGTAGAGGGAGGACAGGGACAGGGGATGTTATAGTGAGGGTATGCTACAGGCCACCCAATCAGGAGGATGGTGTGGATGAAGCCCTCTATAGGCAGACAGAAGTGATCTCACGCTCACAAGCCCTTGTCCTCATAGGGAGTTTCAACCACCCTCTGATCTGTTGGAGGGACAGCACAGCAGAACATAATCCCCAAGGTTCCTCACATGTGTCAACAATTTCTGTATACAAGCGATTGAGGAGCCAACAAGAAGGTGCCATACTGCATCTTGTGCTCACCAAGAGGGAGGAGTTGGTAGGGAATGGAGTGCTCCAAGTCAGCCTTGGCTACAGTGATCACAAAATTGGGGGGGGGTTCAAGAACCTCAAGGCAGTGAGGAGGGTACACAGCAAGCTCACTTCCCTGACAGATTTTGGCCTCTTCAAGGATCTGCTCAGTACAGTCCTATGGGATAGAGCCCTGGCTGGCAAAGGGGCACAAGAATGCTGGCTGAATTTCAGAGATCACCTCTTCCGAGCTCAGGAAGAATGCATCCAACAAGAAGGAAATAAGACAAAAATGCTAGGAGGCCATCATGAATGGATAAGGAGCTGCTGAGCAAATCCAGAGTGAAAGAAGAAGCTTTTTGGGAAGTGGAAACAAGGACAGATGGCCTGGGAAGAAAATGGGGGAGTTGTACAGGAAGTTAAGGACAAGGCTGGGGAAGCCAAGGCCCAGATAGAATCGAGTCTGGCCATGGATATTGAGGATAACTAAAAGGGTTTCTATAGATATGTTGCAAGCAAAAGAAAGACTAGGGATAACTTGGACTCTCTCCGATAGGAAATAGGAGACCTGGCAACCCTGGATATAGAGAAGGCTCAGGTTCTCAAACACTTCTACACCTCATTCTTCAACAGCAAGTGCCCCAGCCATGCCACCCTGGTCAAAAAAGACAAATGCAGGGACTGAGAGAATGAACACCTTGAGCCCACTGCAGGAGAGGATCAGGTTCAAGACCATCTAAGAAGCCTGAATATGCGCAAGTCCGTGGGACCCGAGTAGATTCATCTGTGAGTTTTGAGGAAACTGGTGGATAAAGCTGCTAAGCACTATCATATCTGAAAAGTCATGGCAGTGAGGTGAAGTCTCTAATGACTGGAAATAGGGAAATATAACCCTCATTTTTAGAAAGAGGAAAGCAGAAAATCTGGAGAACTATAGTCAGTCTTATCTCTGTGTCATGCAAGATCATGGAGCATTGCCATTGCTGAGCCCCTGGGCAATGAGACACCACCAGCCACAGAACTGTAATAGCTACCTAGCCTTCCTAACTAGACACATTGACACTCATTGTAGGGAAGAGCAGTGCTTGACTCATGTGCGAGCTGTGCTGCTGAGTGAGCAGAAGTAACATTTATCCTTTGTTTCCAAACTCTTTCCATTTTCTTTTCTCTTCTTTCCTTAATAGTTGTAGTTTAAAGGAGATGGGTTTTTTTTTGGTTTTTCACCAGAGTGCCCAATGGTATTATTAATTCTGTGGAATCAAATTATTTGTGTGGAATTAAAGAAGGGACAGTTACATCCCTGAATGGTCATTAAGAGAAGCAGTTGTTAATTGGTAGCTTCTCACTTCTTGTTTCTATATATGCCATATTTACATTTTTAAAAGTAAAATTACTTGGCAATCATTATGAAGTGTTCCTTTGTATACCATACCATTATGAGGAATCTTTCATGCATAAATAATGTAGCCCTAGTTTATTCTAGTTTAATCATCTCTGAGGATGTGAACCTCCATAGCAATTACAGATTAAGTTACTGTGAAGCAAGACTACTTTGCTCTTGAATGAGTATATCTGCAGGAGTCATTAATGTGCTTTAATGCTGATGTCACTCCTGTAGCTGCTTTAACTTTTCTGAGTATGTTAGACATGGCCTAAATTTAAAGCTTTCAGTATTTTTGTGTGAATAATATATCCAAAACAGAGGAAAGGGAATTTCAGTGCCAATGTGGTGGCTTGGACTTGGAGAATATTTGAATATATTTGTGTCGTGGTTTCAGTGTGAACCAGACAGAAAAACTATCAATTTGGGTTGCCAAAAGAAAAGAAATTTTGTAATCAAGAGCAAAGCAGGTTTAAACTTGAAAAGAACAGACTTTTATTAACTAATACAAAAAGGAAAGAAGGAGAAGGAAAGAAAAAGAAACAACAAATTCTTAGAATTAGAATGAAACCTTTCAAACATTCTTCCTCTATTACCAAAATTTCTCTCACTCTCATTAACAACATACAGAAATTACATTTAGAAACTTTCAGTCAGTTTTTTCAATTCTAGAATAGTCTTTCTTCAATTCTTCTAGAGATTGGAGCATCTTTTACTCGCTATGGAACTAAAAAAACTGAAACAAAACAAGACAAAACAAACTTTTCATGATAACAGCCGCCCGGAAAACATTTATATCATGAAAATTCCTCCCATATTTACAGCTCTTTAATAGCTGTACTTCTGGGCCATAATCGATCCATGGGGTTTATTTTTTTAAAGACAAAACTGTTCAACAGCAAAAGTTCTCTTCTTCATCTTCTTCTCTAGGACAAAATTTCATTGCTCTGTCTAAATTTCCCAACAGTCACAATCATCTCAATACTGGCCCCGTCAATATAGTGTTCTTTTGCTCAGATTTACAATTTGAACCGTTCATCTCCCCATATTCTTTTATGGTTTAAAGGAAAATTGTCTCATTATATTATAGTCCATCACCATAGCTTATAAAAGATTTTAATGTAAAAATAAAACAACTCCTTATCTCTCTTCCACTTAAAATATCACCTTCAATTTCTGACTGCAGAATATCCTTACGTAGTTTCTCTATGTGTCTTCATTCTGTCCTTTCTTTCACTCCGGAGAGGATAGAAGCCTTCGGGTTTCATCTGAATACTTAAGGAGTTCACAAAAGACAGCAACCATGCCAAAGCAGTCAGATTTACTAAAACAAGCCGTGCTGGGACTGCAGAGTTACTATTGGCTTCAGCCCTGGCTGGATTCTTATGGTTAGAGAGAAAGAAAGTTAGTAGATTCTTCTTTCCACCCCTCGGTCTCATTAGAGTTAAATTAGTCCAGAGTGAACTCCATTCAGGAAAGCCATCCCCGCCCGATATGCGCAATCTGTTGTGGCTCCGAGACAGCCCTGAAGAGTTCTTTTACCGACCATGCTGCAGGAGAAGGAAACTCGAATTCCATCAGCCAGATATCAGTGGCTTGGCTCTGCGGTCCTTTTTTCCCGGTCAGCCTGACTTGCTTCCCCCTCCCCCCCAGGCCCGACGGCCACGTGGGGGAAGGGGGAGCAGAGAACGTGCGGCAGGAGCTGTTACCTGTATCTTTGCCGGAAACCAAGAGAGAGCTGATTCCCGGGTTTGCATTTAAAAAAAGTGTATCGTAAAAGGCGTACCCACGCTTTCATTGGTTTTATCAAATGTCAGTAATACACATTGGCCAATCACGGCCAAACTACTACAATTTGGCCCTGGAAACAGTTCAGGTTTATGACTGGAATTCTGGCACTGTATATCTTATAATTTCTTTCTTTAGTACCATTTTGATTTCATGGCCATAGCAAGAATTCAAATCTCTTTTCTGTTCTCATTCCCTGTGACTGACTTTGCCATCTCCTCATAAAGGCCTTCTTGTCCTTTACTTTCCAAAAACCTTAGCAGAACATAATGGGAAAAAAGTTTATTGCATCAATTGTGTAATTTGACTCCACATCACAGACCAAGATGCTCCTCTAATTTCTCTGAGATGTTGTACAATGAGAGTATGTGTTGGTGCTGCCCCACAATACTTGCAGTACAAGTAGAATGGGAAGAGGCTATAGATGGACCCAGGTGGGTAAAGAAGTAGAAGAGATAATATTGGTCAGTTCACCAGCTAAAATAAAATGAATCAGCTGTTGAGTTTCAATGCCATGTTTCAGAATAGTAGAGCTCTGTGTGTATGTGTGTGGGGGGGTGTCACTCTCCTCAGCACTGCCACCCCTGAGAACAGACCATGGAAGCAGCAGGCTTGCAGTCCCAGTTGCACTTTGGGTATTGAAATCCCCTGCTCCTCCACTGGCTATTTTCTACCATTGCTGCTGCAAAAGCAGGTTTGCTCACTGGCATTTCAGCCTATTTTTAAACACAGTTCTGCAGGTACTATGACTGTAACACTTCATGGTGGTAAAAAGGAGGAGATTTTTCATTAATAAAAGGCAGAACTTCTACTCACAGCATTTCCCCATCTGTGCCATATCCAGACATGAGAGTTATACTTGGCATATATTAAGAATAAAGAAGTTGGTAATTTTGTAAAAAAAAAAATTAAGTGTAACAATAATCATATTACCTAACCTATTCCTTTAGCTTTAAAATGTATACATGTAGTTAACTCTACAGTATTAAAAAACTTACAAGCATGATTGAAGAGCATCAGTCTCTCAGCATACAATAATTACATATTTTACCTGGGTTTTCAATGGCGTGTTCAGTTCTATATTGTGGGTGCTTTTATGGACTTCATGTTTTTGTACAGTTACCAGTGTTTTGAATCAAGTGCTGAGGACTAAGTATTCTTTAAATGTTTAAAGGATGTTTAAATGTTAACAAGGATCTCATACTGACCTATTAAGGTACCCAAATGTAAAATAACTTTCTTCTTAACTGAATGATTATGCAGGAACCTGTTTCCTATTCTCTTTGTTTCACTAACAGAGTGGTTTTGATGTAAGTGTACATGTCAGCATCGTAACGGTTGCTCTGTTAGCTGTTAAGACATATTTTTCACAAACACAGAACATCTCTGGTTTGTATGTATATAGATGTTCCTCATTGCTCAAGACCTTGGTAAAGAGATAACATTGCTATTACCTTAAAGTCCTAACCCCCTCCCCACCCCATAGGTTTTTTTTGCAAGTGGACGTTGTTGGTGCTGCTGGAAATATTATTATACTTTTATAATTATACTTTTATATATTATACTGTTATGAATTATACTGTTACTGTATGTGTGGTTAGACAGTAAAAAAAAAAAAAGTGGACCACCATATTTAAAATGGAAATAGAAAAGTAAAACCAATCAAAATGTAAAATGTGTAGAATATATAAGATGTAAAATAGCAGTGAGGCTATCAGAAGCTATTATTATAAAGTAACATCCACACTCCCCCTGCATACTGGTAGTATTGAATTAATACCAGGAAACTACATGACATACCAGATTGCAACAACTGTAGTTGTTGTTTTTTCCTCTGTGTCTTTTTTAAACTCTGTAAGTTCTGATGTGAATTTAGGCCATAAAGAAAAACAACCACAAAGCAAAATGTATGGAAGACATTGATACACATTTAAGTGCTTTTGAAAATCTTCAAGGAATTTAGGTGACTTCTGAATTTCCAGGAAGACCAACCTAGGGCCATCAAACAGCAAGGACATCATTAAATAATTAAGAGAATAAGTAGATCTTTCAGGGCAAATGTGCAGGTCACTTTGCTAGTGTTACTAAACTCTGTTAATGCATTTTACTTTACTCATCACTTGACTGGTTCACTTTCACGATAGTTAATTTTACTGATTCACATCTCTGCTAAATGCCGACTCTTGTGTCTGCCTAACTCAGGGAATGCCTCTCATGGTCCACTGACCTTCACAACTCTCCATTTCTGTATTTGTTAAGAAGGCTTCTCTCAAGGATTCTGAAATTAAATGTTTGAGGCAACAGAATGAACACAAAATGACAAAACAATTAAAAGCACCCATATGACAGTTTTTCAAAATGCAAGCCATCTCGAGTACCCAATGTCCGAACAGATTTTCTGGAGTGTCCTAGAATTGGCAGCAGGGAGGCAGGGTTTCCTTGGCACAGGTTATCAAGAAACTTGAGTCAGGAGGTCTCCTCAGTAGAGACTGGTTCTCTGCCAGCTGTTAGCAGTGTGGTCAGCTGTGATTGAGTCTCTACGAGGTAGCGTACGGGTAGTGTGCCTGCTGGAACTCCAAACAGAGATCATTAATTCTTTTGAAAAAGGTTGTTACCTTAGGGGACTTTCCTTTCTTTCCTTCCTCTTTTCATCCCCCCTCTTGTGTTAAGAAGGAACTCTGGGGAAAGGGATTGGTAGCTGTGTAGCAAAAATATGGAGAAGCGTGATTGTGGGAGGAAAACCATGGACGGGAAAGGGAGGTAGGAATTTGGGGGGACATAAAGAAGGGATAATAGGATTTGGGGGGACATAAAGAAGGGGTAATAAGATCTGGGGAAGTCCCGAAAGGGTTTGACTTATCTAGTGGAGGGGAAAAGGGGAAGGTGGGAGGGAGGCAATAGGGATTGGGGGAGAGCACCTGAAGTGGTGTGACTTAACCATTTGAGAAGTCCTGTAAACACGGGGGTGAGCTTCTGGTTGCAGGATGGCTCGTTGGAGTTCTGTGCTATCCCTGCTTTTAGGCTGACGTTGAGGCATGATGGCTGCTGGCTTTGGGCTCCATCTCCTTGGCAGTTGTGTGGGGGACCTCTATGACGTGGATAATATCTAGCATGGTTGCTATTTGCTGTATGTTTGCTACCTTGCACTGGAACATCACCAGGTCCTGTGACGTTGGCTGCTTGGGGGCCGTTTTTTCCCTGTACTATATCAAGCTCTACAGTATCTCCTATGCTACGGAGATATTTCATGGGGTTATTCTTCTTTATAGCAGTCTGATGATAAACACCTCTTCTTTGGTATCATTCCGGTGATGAAACCATATCTCTGTTTCACGTTGAACCATTTCACTGTCCCCAAAACTTTTGCGGCAATGACTTTTTTATTTTTGCCAGCGAGTTCATGTTCGTGGCTGTGCTGATGGTGCTGGACATGCTGTTGGCGAGGTTGCTGCCGGTGACGGCGCTGCTGCTGGCGCCGGCGGGGCTGTTCAGGGCAGGTGTGGCGGCGCACTGGTGTTGGTGGCGCGGCTGATGGGGCGCGAGGGAGCGCTGCCGCTGCTGTTGCGCACTACGTGGCGTTTCTGAGGTCAGACTGCTGCCCCTGGCCTCCATTCCGCCGTTTAGCTGGGAGCCAGCGGGGTTGCTGAGGGCCGCTCCGGGGCGGCCTCGGCGGTGGCGGGGCAGCCGTGCATTTTCCGCAGCGGCAGCTGTTTGGCACGGCTGCAGCTGACCCACCACCCCAGTGACCGCTGCTCGGTGTGCAGGGCGGCGGCGCCCGGCGCCCGCGCCGCGTCTCGCAGTGCCATGGCAGCCGAGGTGAACACGTCCGCTCCCTTGCCTTCAGTCCGCTATGGCTCGGCAAAGCTCTTTNGGAGCCATCTTGAGCAGCAGGGGTAAGGACAGGAAAAGTTGGAGGAGACTTTTCCTACGATGGGGGAGGGGGCATAGGGGCTTGAAGAGACGAAGGGAGGAAGGGGTTTAGCATTTTAGAATGTTCCTCAAGGCTTGGAACACACTTAATCCTCATACCGAGTAAAGAATAAAATTTCCTCCTTGATAATTTTTTCCAAACTTCTTCCAAAAATTCATCGGTTAGAACTGAGTCCCGTGAAACATAAGAAAAATGTTTAAATAACCAGCATACAAAACACTTCAACTCCCCCTCTGGAAAACAAAAATTTTCTTGAAGAAAGGTCTCTTTAAATTTGAGGCAAACTTCCTGCTGTGGGTGGGTGAGTCTTGCTTCCATCTCAATCCAACTCTCTTCCCAACACTCAAGAGTGAAAGGAGAAAAAAAAAAAAGGAA
>WAAG01009523.1:16164-27668 GCA_013390105.1 Tichodroma muraria | reverse complement strand
GGGAGTTTCCATGTGTTACCTTTAAACAAGGTAAGCTCTCTGAGGTTTCGCTGTCAGCTGGGATCTCTGATCCCCTGGTCAAACTATTAGCTCCATTTAGCACTTGTGGAACCTCCAGCTCTCCTGTCATTAATGTGGGTGATGACTTGCACAAAGCCACTAACAATTCCCTGTTGGAAGTAACTCTTCTCATACATCACAGTGTCACATATATCTCATCCGGACTGGGACTGTCTGANAGTTTGTTTCCAATAAGGCCCTCTTTTATGCCAAAAGATTGGACATTTGGTGGGGCAGGATTGGTTAAATGTCTGTTGGTAATGACGTTTGTTTGTTTATTTTCACAGGTGGGGTTTTTAAAATTTTTTCTATCTACTCTAAAACCTTTCAGAAGATTAAAGTAGGACTTAATGACCAGTATTCATCAGTTTACCATTTTATGTAGATGTAGTGAAGCTATAGTGAAACCCAATAAGTTTGCTAAAACTGTCAAAAAGAAGTGAGGTATATTAGACTGCTTGGTCATAACATTTTTTTTACCTTGCTTAGTATACATTACCTGAACTTGGAACAATATTTCTGGAGTTAAAAGCCAGTGTTTCTGACAAGGTAACTACAACATACAGAACTTATAAAACTCTGTGACCATTTTCAATCTGATTTGGGTGTCTTCAATTGCTGTTGAAATGCAGTGGCTACTTTGAATGAAAAATGATGAATGAATGTTTATTTAAAATGAAGTGGATCAGGATGGGTATGAGTAACAGTACTAAATGTACCACAGTCATGAGGATAAGAGAATATTCACATGGTTTGTCTTTATACTTTTAATTTTAAATATTGAGATTAGTACTTTCAGTTTCACCTCAGCCCCTTTTCAGTCAGTGGCAATAGAACACACCTGTGCTCTGAATGGCCCTCCAGAGTAGCCCAACTTAATTTTTATGGTTATACAGGAATATGAAAGAGAGAAGCCTCATAATTTAGGCTAAAGTTGAATGCTAATTATCTAAATACACACATCTGTCCAATCCACTGGTTGGTACTGTAACACTGACTTTATAATGTAAGGTAGGGTAGACCAGGAGTGAGTTATGACTGCTATTTTTTGTGTGCAAATCCACAAACTTGGCTAGATATGTAAGATACGTAGAAAAGAGTGTGATAAGAATTCAGAAGTTTGGTCTGAAGCTTTCAATGTCAAAATTCAAATACATATGTCTTCATGAAATAGCTGAATTGTATCTACAGCCAAGAAGGAACTAATTTAGGTAAGATACAAAAAGATACTAAAATCACTATATTGCTAGAGTTCCATTTGTCTTAGAGAAGTATTTATTGTTACTCTCTCAGGTATTTTGGGGAATGTTCATAGAAATTACCTGGAGAGCAGAGAGCACATATCATGAAAGCGTTTGAAACTAAAATGGACTATTCTTTAGTCTTAGAATTTGCAGTTTGCAATCTGCCACCACTGTGAAAATTACATCACTTCAGAAATGAGGGAAAGAGAACAACTGCAAGAAGTTTCAGGAAGTTTGCACAGAAAGCAGCTCTTGCTTTGCTTGTGATGACATGACACAGTGAGTGTTGTTCTTTTGCAGGGAAATTGGTTTAACTCTGAAGCTTTTCATTTCAGGCAGCGAGGAACACATGCTAGATTTCTTTGCTAATGTTGTCAACTGATTATAGTTACTGCTATGAAAAGCACTGTAGAAATACTGAAATTGTTTTTCAAGCATTTTAGGTAGACTTGCTGCAAGAGGCAGTCTGCTATAAGGGCACTTGTTATAGACAGAATACTCTACTGTAAGTGGTGAGTACCATACTGTAACTGGTATGCTTCATTATCTAATGATAAGGAGAGACACAGAAGACAAAGCTTCACTGACTCCTCAGTCTTGGAATATACTAAGAAAGAGGGGTAGCACTAAAAAGTGATGTGAAATAGGAATGGGGCTGTGGATATGACTACGTGTGCTAAGTGGACTGGGGTTAAGCGTGGCAGGTCACACGCAGCTACTGTCTAATGAGCACAGTGGGCCCAGAGTAGAGGAAACAAAACCAGGGGATTTAACAACTGCACAAAAAACTCCTCAGCTACTGAACCTGTCACCCTGCAGCTTACACTGGACAGTGTTATTTTACTGACTTAATGTGGCTAAGAGAGAAAGCTGTTCAAGTATTTTAAAACGTCAAGATATATTTTCTTGAAACTCTACTGATATTGGGAGGAGGAGGCTTGTTGAGAGAGGTTAGTATGCAGGTATTACTGATCCATTTTTCCTCTAATTAAAAAACCTGAAGCTTTAGAAGTTCTTTTCTTAAGAAATAGATATACCAACTTTATGATTTTTCCATTTGAAAACAGTTAATACTGCTGAAGGAATATGCTGATCCTCAGATTCCTTTGTTTAGAATTAGAAAATAGATTTTTACATGAAGTATAAGAGTGAACTTCATACATTATACAAAGGCAATGATGGCACTGCCTGTGAGCCCTGAGAATGTTTCCTCTGGGTTAGCTTTCTAAGACCAAACTGAAGAGAATAATTTACTTTCCAGTAGTGGTCACTCCTGAAAATGATGTCATAGGGATGAGCAGATCAGTGAAGTCACATCTCCAAACAGAACTGCCAGTTTGACACATGGCTTTCTAAGAGGGGAAGATTGCACAATTTCTTCAGAAATGTGCAAATACGTCTTCATTTAAATATCAGTCTTTTACTTTCTTGCAGTATTCTGTCACACAGAAGCAAAGTATGCAAAAACATTCCAAGATTTTGAAATTTCAGATTGAAAAAAAAGAAAAAATCCCAATTTCAAAATATCACCAGAGTCAAAAAATGACATAAAATCTAAATTCACAGATAATTATTTCCCCATATCATTATCATCTTGATCCTCAGATGAAATAAATTCATGGTAGTTCCATTGCATTCTGCAGTTATACAGCTTCACATGAGCTGAAAATTTAATTCAGTATTTTAAATTTAAAATGTCTCTAGAATTTTAAAATGGGTCTGTGGTTGTGTAATCCTTTGAAGTTCTTGTTATTAAAACATTGTTATTAAAACATTGACCATTATTTCTCTTTAGACCATCCCACTGTCTCAAACACTTGTAATTACTGATGCTAATACATAAGGTATTATATATTAACATCATGCATAATATAAACATATAATGAAAATTATTAAAAAATGTTTAAATCAAAACACTGAGAATTTTAGTAAAAGAGATAGGTCTATTTACCTATGAGTGAACAGATGGATATTAAATTGAGCAGTTAAAAACTAATTGTGTTAAGCACTTGTAGCCTTCCACTACTTTGATCTGTTCCATAAATGTTCTAGATTAAGGGATGTGTGATGTACAAACGCTGTGTAGTGAGTATTTTGTTTAATTTGGGTCAAAGCCCAGCCTGACATGACATGCAGATTCTGTGCAGAAAGATTTTATTATATTTTCTTTAGTGGATAGTTTGGGCAGAAATCCAAACCGGGTCAGTAAGAAGCCAATGCCAGCCAAGCTAGGTTTCGGTTTTCCCCGTTCTTCTGTAATTTGTGTTGAGGTTATCATCTCTCTGTGAAGCTTAGAAAGGCTCTTTTGGGCTGCAAGATTTCCTCTGGCTTGGGCACTCAGCTTTTAGAAATTAGAACAGAATGCTGTAAACAGAAGAGCATTAAACCCAATTGGCCCTGTTCTGTTTTCCGTCCCTGGGTGTTTCACCGGCTGAGCAGCTGTTGACATGGGCTGCGTGAGGAGAGGAGGCCTCTGAAAGGGAGCAGGAGAGCCCAGTGAGGGGTTTTGGGGAGGCACAAGAGGGACCCCAGGACCTGCACTGTGCCTCCCGCTCTCCTGCTGGAGTTGTATGACCCCTCTCTGAGCTGGTTGCACTGTACGTTGCCTGCAGAGCCATTTTTAATATAATCCCAAGCTTTTAATGCTGCTGGAAGGGTTCCTTGCTTCCCTTGGCATCTCACATGCTGTTAGTGGTGGAAGGAGCCAGAGGAGGAATCGCAGCAGAGCTGAGCCAGGCGTGGGGCACCAAGGAGTGAAGTGCTACAAGGGCCAGAGGGGCAGGGACGATAACACAGCAGGCTGGGCAAGGAGATGGTCCTGTACTGAGGTCTGGAGAGGAGGAAGGGGATGAGGAAAATGCTGAGAGGCAACAAGGTAGAAGTGGGAGTCCTTACTCAGTCACAAGACCACAGCCACCTCCACAGTTACACAGCTCATTGTGAGTCTAAGGCAACATCTGAACCTCCTTCTCCTGGAGAAGCTCTGTCAACCTTTGCTACCCCTGTGACAACCCCTAGCATGGCCCAAGGACCCCATTTACTGCACCAAGACTGTTCAGACTTGGCCTACCCCCTCACCCATTCATCCTTGGAATCCTCTTTTCTGCCACTGCAAAGCTGATTGTTGCTTTTCACCCCGAGGCCATAAGAGTAATTTTGACCTAGCTTTTTTCTAAAGTTTTGAACTTTCCCAATATGCTATGTTTCTTTAGTCCCTATAACATCACTGCTACAAGTACACCAAGAAGCGAGGTTAGAGTTAACTCCCACATTGCTAGCTGATTGCTGGCTTTGTCTTGCTGGAAAGAACCTAGACCATAAATCATTGTCATCTGCAAGGACATTCTTGTTGCACAGAGTGAATAGATTCATAAGAGATGTTTCATTTGCAGATGTTAGAATCAGATCAATCCTACAGTGAAACCGCAGCTCCAGAATGACTTCAGCCAAGTTAATTTAGTTTTGCCACAGCCCTATTTACTTACATGTTTTGACATAAACATTTAGTGTAACAATTTTGACAGATAAGTTGCCAGAAAACTGATAATAAAAAGTAGTAATTTTCTGCTAGCTTAGCTCCTAGAGTTGACTCACCATAGATCAGAGCATGGTACCACCATACATTTAAAATATTTCCATACTGCACTAGAGGCACAATTATTGCTAGTGATTACAAGAGAAGTAATTGTAGTCCTTCCTTCCTTCCAGCTGAGGAGTAAAAGGAAAAAGAACAAAGCATTATGTTTTGTAATACCTTCGGTCTCTTTCCTGGCTAGACAGATGAACTGATTTGAGTCATAGAATCAGAAAAATTATGATCTCTTCCAATTGTTTTTTACTTTCTCTAATTACTCAATTATCCCAATTGTTTTTAGTCACTATTCAGTGTCACTTTTAGAAACAATGAGCAATAAATGGAGAGTTTAGCTGTTTCTTTTTAGTGTAATAGCAAAAATAATTAGTATAGTAACAGAAAAATTTTGGAATAGAAAACTATGCCTTCCTTTGATAACAACTTTAATTGATAATAACTTATTTATACCTGCTTACTTGTTGATGTGAAGAACAATAAACAGCTGCTGCCAACCTAAAAGAAATTGCCTGCAAAAGAAGTGACTCTTTTAAGTCACAGATGCACTTATGATGCCAGATACTGCTTGAAAATTAAAGCTAGACAGTCTAGAGATCAGTAATAAGATGCAATTTTTCAACAGCCACTGCAAAGCAAAACATTAAATATTACTGTGGGATTGTAATGCTTGAGATTATTCACAATGGCAAAATCTTTATGAGGCAGATGCTATTCTCAGGTTCCTCCTTAAGCTGCAAGTTTAAAACCTCTAGGACTGGTCCAGGCTGCTTCCTTCACAGTAACAGCCTTAGTGACACCTCTCACATAAGTTAGTCTCAGATAAATGAAAAAAAATTCTGATCATGCATCTTTGCACCTTCTCTATGCACTTAATGAAACCTGTGTCACTTGGGCAAAGGTGCCATATACAAATAACAAGGCTTCACAGTTCATAATATCATTCAAAACATGAAAAGTAATTGGAGACCTTGGAAATGTAATTTAGTAGTTAGTCTATTTTAATCAGGAAGATTAAGTGTTAAAGGCTTAGTGCCGCGCTAATATGGCTCAACAGGTCAGTGAATTAGAGTTGTAATGCCCTGTGGCATCCCAGCTGTCTCCTGTGGTAAAGCCATGAAGCTATAGGCTTTATCAGTACCTCTTTTCCCTCAGAGTTTCACTCTTCTCTAAATGGGGGTCATCTGTTCAGTCTTGGGCAGACTGAATCCCACCAGCCGAGAGTAAGGACAAGTCATTGCACAAGTGCTTCTCTTTGCACCATCCTTAAGGGAGGGCTTAAGGCCTGATTATTCTTTGCTGCTTTCTTCCTGCTCATTTTTCCCCTACGCTTTGGGAAATGTTCCAGTGCATGTTTCTGTGCCTGCTCATAGGTGGGTACAGTTTGTTCCTCTTGCATAACTGCTTCTGTGGAACACTCCTTGACCTCTGATGGGTTTATTTTACCCATACAGATGAACCCACATCAGTTCATTTATCAAGGGATTATACAGACCAGCTCTATTTGAAGTTGTTTGCTGTATCAGGTTCCTGTACTGATGACTGATGTGTATATTGACATAGGAAATGCTACTCCTCTTGGCACTATCAAGTTTCTTGTCCTTGGTCACATTGAATCTTCGTGTAACTCCACTGTTGAAAATCTCTGGAGTGAATGTATCACAATGTGTCCAGTTTACAAGGATTCTTCCAACGACTTAATTTCTGCTGAAATTGCTCATTGTGGCTTTAGTTGTTTCTTGTACTAGTACATTTCTCCTAAGGTCAAGTAGACCTTCTTCTTCATTAGAGTAAGCAGAAATAGATGGAATTAATTTTTTCTTCCTGTAGCCTGTGCAATGACAAGGTGGAAAAAAAGAGAAAAGAGCCAAATATAACAAACGCCCCGAACTATCAATTTTTGTATTCCGGTGATTGAATTGGCTGTGCAAGGGAAACAAGGCTCAGAGCTGACACAATGTTAGGAGGAGACCAAATCTGGGTGTTAACAGCCCAGCTGATGAAGTCTTCTCTTAGTGATGACAAAGTCTTTTAAACTGAAATACGGTCTGCTTCTCTTTTCTTCAGCAGTGATCAAGATCTAAAAAAAAGTCATAGTAAAGGGGACAAAGTTGCTTCACTGTAAAAATGGAATCAGATTTCAAAATTTTTATAAAATGCATTTGCATTTTTCTGATTAAATCATGCTTAAACATGCCGATTTCAAAATATTTTTTTTGATTAAATTTTTTTCATGATTAAACATGCCGATTTCAAAATTTTTATAAAATGCATTTGCATTTTTCTGATTAAATAAATTAATTGGCATCTTGTGCTATTAGAAAGAATATAAGCTGAAAATTCTCTTATCCTCAGATATGAATTCATGGAGAAGATTTTTGACACTGCTTTCCTGTAATACATCTCTTCAGTGATCAGTATGTAGAGATACTTCCTTTTCATTCTGCTGTGAGATTGTTTTTTAGTGCCAGAATTTCCATTTCTCATTTCCTTCTTTTATCATTGCACCACAGAATGAATGGTGAGAGGCTGACTGCACAAAAAAAGGTCTGGAATTTATTATTAATACTAAAAACAATTTCTTCGTGTTTGTGAGTTTAGTAATGCAATGGAATTATGTTGAATATTGTTACATATGCAGCAGCTCAGAATTCCTGGCATACTGGTTCATTAAGGGAAGGACAAGATGGCAGTTCTTCAGGTGATTGACAAATCCACTTTGACTATTACAGTCTGTAGTCTTATCTTTTCAGTAACCCACAGAACATCCTCATGGGTATAGAAAACAGGGAAACACAGTATTGACCTGTGCCAGTCAGAAGTGTGAGGAGGGCTTGAGGCCCTTCCGTGCCACATCTGCCTTTTCCTTTAGGATAGGTTGTACATCATTAGAATTGTACATCATTAGCTGTACAAATAACAAACCAGAAAAATGTAAATCTGTAATAATAGAAAACACCGTTCTGCTGTGTTTTGCTCCTTGACACTCTGTATCTGCCCAACTATAGCTGGGCTTTTTGATCACAGGACTACTCTAGAACCTGTCTGTAAAACCACTGTAGATACCTGGTCTGCAGGACCAACTGGTCCTACTCTGCATTATTAAAGCTGCCTTCCCATCACGGGTCACACTGGCACTGGAGCTACTCCCTGCAGCAGGTGAATCCTCTTCTCACAGGAGTCTCCTGGGCGACGCCGTTTCTCTCTTACTGTCTCCCTCTTGCTGCCCCGGCTCTACCCCAGCAGCTTTTCCACCCTGAGCATGCCCAGCTGCTGGCAAGAGGTGCTCTCCATTCCCAGGCAAACAGGGAGCTGTTCTTCATCTGGTCACAGGACTTGTTTAACAGAATGCTCGATATGCCTCTCTTCAAGTGAACCCAGAATTCAGATATTACTGCCCTGGAAGCACTGGTAGCTTTTTGGCATTGAATAAACTTCATAAGCATGGCCAGCAGATACCCCAGTGTTGAGAGGAAAAATCTGATTTTGCATGCACCTGTTTCTAGGCATGGCTGGAATGGGAATAATGCAGCCTTCTTTGCAAAGATCTTATGGGATGAAGAGGGGTTTTGGGACACATACATCTGTCTTCCAAAATATGGCATTACTATAAACTAGCTTAGCAACACCCCTGAACAGAACAGTGGTGAGCAATGACTAACACCTCTGCCCATGAGGAAAGAGACTGGTAATTAGTCAGCCTGAAATGTTAGAAGCTGCTGGCTTTTCTTATACAAGCTTCCATAAAATAACATTGTATCAGAGGAATCATTGGGCAACTTGAATATTTCATTGTATCCGGGGAAATGAGTGAGCAGTTCAGAAGAAAATCACATCTGAACAAACAGAGGATTGCACAGTTGGATTCTTCAAAACAAGGATCAAAACTGTAGCTTTAAGTTACATGCCTCTTCTGTGAAGTTCAGCTTTGATGCTGGTGGGAAGTGGCTGATTAAAAGCAGAGCTGGTATAGGGGATATAATTTAGATCAACAGCAAGGAAATAAATAAAGTCAGGAGATGTTAAGACTGACCCCACTGGGTCATTTAGACTAACTGGCATCCTCATCCTCAGAGACTTTCTGTCTCAGATGCTATGATAACATTCTCATTATCTTGTTTACTGAAACAAATGGAATCATTGATGAAGATACAGTTTTCCTTTCTAATTTAGCATTTAAAATTTCAGGATTAAAATGCTTTAAAGCCAACAGTAGAGGACAAGAAGTGTCCTGGCAACATAAAAAACATGCTGGCAATGGCAAAGCATTGAACTGTTAAAACTGTCACAGATATGAGGGGTTTTTTACATTAAAGTGTTGTCACATGAAGGGTAATTTCCTGTTTTTCAAACTCCTAGTTAGGACTGTCTCGTTTACCAGTGGGTGTGTCTGCTATCTCTTTTCTGGAAACGATAGTTGTGTGCAACTACATTGAAAACTGATCCTGAAAACAGCGTGGTCCACAGACATTTCATATTCCCCATTGTCTGGCTGCCACTACCCCTGAAGAGCTTCAGTGAACATTTTAAGAAGTGTAGCAACATTTGCTGACTGTGGAACCCAGATAGAAAAATATATTGGTGTTTCTTCTTTTGATAAAAGTTTGCTAGGCTTGTTCTTAACAGAAACATTGGAGGTAACTGAAAAATAGGTATGAGGTCTTTGGACTGCAGCACTAAATCTGAAAGTATTTGAAGTACAAGTTTTCCTGGTAGTTACAATCACATTCTAGAATTATGTTCTAGAAGCAACTTTGTGTAGATTCCTATTAAGAGAGAAAGGAAGCAGGTTAAAAAAGAGTGGGAGAAATCAAGCACTATCAGGGGGAAGAGACAGGTGGCTCATGAATGCTTAGGAGTAGGGATGAAACTCTATTAAGAGGGGAAGTGCTCAAAAAGGGAGACTGTAAAGGAAAAGAAGAAACCCTGCACAAAACGGACAAGAGAGACTGGAGGGCAGAGGGGATGATCCTAGAACCCAGAGACTAGAGGGGAGAAGATGAACAGGAATCCAGCTGAACAGCCCTAATCAGCAAAAAGACAACAGTATTCAGAGTGTAAATGTGAAAAATTGTTAAACATTGAAGGGGATTTGTGAACTCTGGCATATTTCTGTGTTCCACATAAGCTATACCCAAGTCAAAAACACAAGGCCACTTCTCCTGTACCTCATGTTCCTATATATTGCTGTGGAGATAGTGTCTCCTTCCTCCACAATGTCTCACCTATACAGCTCTTTACAGCTGAGGCATCTTTTTACAGCTGGTATGAAGGCATCATGCTGAGGTCTTGGTGTTCACTAGGATAATTAGGCATTTTGAAAAAAAATGTAGAAATTACGTAGAGAGGGATGGTGTCTGATCAGATGAACAAGTGTATGTATATGGTATAGATAAAGATACTTTTTTTAGCTATCCACTAGTTATTTCAATGAGATATTACCACGATCTGTCAATATTTCACACCATGGATGGGATGAAGCAGCTCTTCAGAAGAACTGAAAATCATATAGGAGTATAATTAAACTATCCTAAAGCAACGTGACTGGTATAGAATACATTAGGAGGTAAAGGCTTAGTGAAAGTAGTTATTTTTACATTCTGTATGGTATCTATAGTTATTATTACGTACAGGTAAAATCTATAAGCCATGTATTTGTGCTTCTTCAAATGGGGGTTGTTCCCCAGCACCATCCTCAGGAGTCACCCCCTGTGTCTGAGAGCATTGTCCAAGCAGTTCTTGACCTCTGCCAGGCTGGAGCTGTGACCACTGCCCTGGGGAGCCTGTCCCAGAGCTCAGCTACCTCTGGGGTGAAGGACTTCTTCCTGATACCAACCTAAACCTCCCTGACACAACTTCCAGCCATTGCCTTGGGTTCTGTCACTGGTCACAAGAGTGAAGAGATCAGTGTCTGCCCCTCTGCTTCTGCTCACAAGGATGCTGAAGACCACAGTGCTGTCTTCCCTCAGTCTCTTCTTCTCTGGGCTGAACCTATGTCTCTGTTTATTCTCTAAAATCTTTATTATTCTCATTAAGTGAAAAGACAAAGACTCAAGAATCTCTCATAATAAACCAAATTAAGCCATGTCACTGGAGACTACTGATAGCTGTTTTTTCAGTTTATATGCTTAAAACCCTACATCACTTAACCCCTGCAACCCTTTTCCTCATTGTACATCTGCAGGTTTTGGATTACTTAACTTTTTATTGCGTACAAATCATGCAAAACCATCTCAGAAAAATATGCTGAAGACCAAGCCAGGACAATACCTTATAAGGCATTTCATAGCAGTTCAAACGTGTCACAGAACATAGCTGTGAGCACAGACTGCTTTCCACTCATCATCATAGTATGTGAGTCAAATACACAGTGCCATGGGAGAGGAGCTACTTCTTAATACGTGTATGAAATTAAAAGGGAGAGAAATTGTCCTCTAAAAATGCAGTTATTTCTGTGTCACTGTGAAGATCATTTAACTAGTTTCATTTGCAGCAAAACCAAAAACCATACAGAAAATTCTGTATCAGTTTAAACTGATGCTTAAACATCCGCAAAATATATTCAGATATTTTGTCATGCTACCTGTTTAGGAAAATATTTTCTCTTACCA
>WAAG01009523.1:0-14604 GCA_013390105.1 Tichodroma muraria | reverse complement strand
GACATTAATAGAGTCTAAAAAATTGATGATTTTGGTTTTATAACACTGCAGGAAGACATGGAACGTGAGATTTCCATTCCTTTCCATTCATTCAACTAGGTTTTTATTGCTTTAGCTTTTTAGATTTAGTTGGATCTGCTACATATTATTTTGAAAGGCCAAGTGGAACAAATTACGTAAGAAATAATGTTTCTTCCAGCTGTGAATGGAGGTCTTATAAAAAGGTAATGGTAGGAAGGATCATCAATTTTCTATCAGATAAGTTTTCACTAGTAAACTATGATTTATTTAAATGTGTAATTGGCAAAGAATATATATATATATACATATGTAGATTTATGTACATTTTAAAGGACTTGTGATACCATGCAGTATCTCGTTATAGAGCCTTGTCTGCTTCCTTTCTAACTCATTCAGCTTGCTGCTCTGGAGCCTTGGCTTTCACAGCTTCACATCTGGGGAATATCTGCAATCTGTTTCAGGACTGGATATTGCTAAACTGCCAAGAATATCTTACTGGTTTTAGTTCCCAATTGTGAACTTCCTCCTTCAGGTGTGGTTCTAAGGATGTCACGGTCCCTGGGACTCAACTTCTCAGCTCATCATGCTTTCATAGGGGTGAATAACCATAGCTAACCCTGCACTCTAGTTTGCTTCATCAGAAAAGCAGCATGCACTCTCCAATATTTCTTCTGGGTATTCTGTTTTCCTTTGGTCCTTTTAGGTGTACAATAGAAATGGCAGGAACATCCACCAAGTGACAATGCTTAGCCCTCAAAATTAGGAGGGAAAGGAAGTTATCTTTCCACTTAATTTCTTTTTTCTTTCTTCTGAATTCTAGGTGGTGTAGACGGACTTCAAATTCTACTTAGACGAAAAAGTAAAGCTTGTGGGCAAAAGATGCACTTTTATTTTACTCCTTTTAAACAGTTCCATTTAATCTACTATAGAGGTTTTATAGCAAAATTCCTATATTTTTGTATTGTGAAACAGATTAGAACAATAAGCTGGAGTTTGTGTTTCAGCAGGGGTGTAATTCTGTGTCTCAAAGGGGAAGAAAAAAGGGCAGAAATCAGTTTGCTTTCAGGTTCGTCCTATGAACGATTGAAATGTATTACTTTAAGGAATATATTTTGCAATGAAAATGTTGCAGTCTTTTGCCCTAAGCCCTCTGGAAACTAAGCAGCTCTGTTAGATAGACAACCATCTTAGATGAAGTTAACATCTCCTGTATGTGTACTTCTGTTGCACAGATATTTTATACAAACTTCTGTTTCTCTCCTTCTTATCAAGTGAGATGGTGAAGGTTTTATGACTCTAATCATCATCTGCAAGCAATAAGCTGAAGGAAAAGGATACCAGGGTTGCATTCCATTGCTGTTGCTGGCCTTTGAGCACTATTCCAACCAAAATACTGTCAGAGAACCCAGTTCTATTATGTATGTATTCACTGGAATAAGGAATAAGGTCACATTGTGCCACTGAACTCCACAGTCTATTCAAAACTGTTTAGTAACAATAGAATGCTAAGAAATACCAAAAATTAAGTACATTCTACCTGTGGCAAAGAAAGTACAAGCATCTCTTGAAAGCATTATGTACAAGTTTTTCTCAGGGAGTTTATACTGACTGCATTACACACATATAGTAAAGGAAGAATTAATTAAGTCAACCACCAAGTAGCAACCAAAATCCCACGTGCGTAGGAGCACCATTTAGAAGCATTAGGTTTACCTACAGAGTAAACTCTAGAATGCTCTATAATTGGCTTTGTATCTTGCAAGTGCATCTATACAGGTCTTCCCTACACTGCAGTGTTACTCTCTGCTTTCACGTTGTGGGCAAATCATGTAATGGTTTCATATTCATTGAAACCATCCCAAAAATTTCCTTTGTTGCTTAATAGAACAGGAGATTCCAGTGAAAATCTTACCTAACCTAAAGAGGGCTTATCTTAATTCTTGATGAAATGCAGTTTAATTCTTCAGGATTTACCTCATGTGTTTTGTCTATTCATGCCTGACTTCACATTTAGCCAAGTTGATGTGGAGACTCCTGGGCTGTTTGCACATTCTGCAAAAGCTCTGCTCTGCCCATGAAATTGCTGTTAGAGACCATCAAGGTGTATCACCTGCCTGGAAATCAGTTTCTAAAATAGTGGGACTTATTTAGTGGGGATCTCTCTAAACAGGAGATTGAACCTGTCAGGGCCTAGAAAGTGCAGTAAGTAGCTCTGAATTCTGGCATCCATGCTGTTTGCCGGTGTCATTCTGGTTGTATAACATCATGCCTTCCTGGACCCCTCCGGTGTTTCATCCATCCAGGATGTTGAGTAAATATTAGATGTGGATGCTGCATTTACTACCAAAGACAAAAGAACAAACAGAACCTCTGATCCTATTCCCAGAAGGACTCCAGTATTTTGCTGGGCTGCCTTCCACACGGTCATTCAAATGGTGAAAAGCCCAAAGAACATATTGTTTCTTTTTGGATGCTTTCAATTCCCTGTCCACTGTGTTGGGGATTTTCATCCCCAGGAAAACTCAGAATAAAGGAAGCCAATCAACCATCTGCTGAACAGCATGTGCAAAACACAAGGTTTTCTGACCTTGGACAAAATCTGTCTTGATTCCAGACAGTCTCACACAGTCACAGAGGGTTTGCAGGAGTGGTCTGCTTCCCAAGACATTTCCCCAGGGCTTTGGTACTACAGTGCACTCCAAGGCTTTTTGTTTCCCCCCAGGTTTCTTCGGGCTACAGGCATCTCTCTGCTGCCTCAGCACTGTTTTCAGCAGGATACTGGCTAATAGTCAACAAGTGAGGGTCAGAAGGACAGTATTTTTCCATTGAATGTTCCAAGACTCTTTTCAGGAGCCAGACCCATGCAGCCCAGACTTAGGTCTATATTACTGGGTACCACAGTTGCTTAGTCACAGCTAATACCTTACTTGTCTTTCTATGCATAGGCTAGAAATGTACTTTACCACAGAGGCAGCCAACATATATACAGACATGACAAACAGTATTATCTGGTGGATCATCCCCAGGCTCTGAAATACAGAATGAGATGCCACACAAAGAGGCAGCACCTGATTTTGTCATCTCCTGATAACAAGACAAAAAAAGACCTCTCTTTTCATCCATGTTCCTTTTGAAACTGATAGGTCTTCATGTTGTCTGGCAACACTTAGGATAACTTAAGCCAAACTGTGCCAAAAAATTTAACCTTTGGGTTTGCACCCTGCAAGATACTTTGCTCTCCCAATTCTCAGTTGATAGCCCAGTACCATTTTCAAGTAATTTTTCATCAGATATTTTGCCTTTTGTAGCTAAAATACAAACCTCTAGTAGGTCCAAGCTCTGTCTCAAAGATACATTGCTGCTCCTTCCCCTTTACCACCTCTTCAGGATCCATGTACTCCTACAGCTGTGTTGTTCATGTTTTCCACTGCAGTCAGGTAACTCAGCCCAAGCAACGTTTGTCACAGCCCCAACGGAAAACCTTCCTGCCCTAATTGCTAGTGAGATCAGAAAGAATGAAGCGATTCAGCTGACTGCATGAAAAAAAATAAATAATCTTCTTAGGTCAGTCTGGGGTCTAATTAGGAGGGAATAAGCCTCAGCGCCTGCCCCTATATCCAGCACCTCTTGCACTGCGACTGCTACAGGTGACAGTGGCCTCCCCTGAGGACTGGAACCTTAGCCAGCTCTTGGCAGGGTCTCTGTGCAGCTGCTGTCCCATCAGTGTCTCCACTCTATCACATTTGGAGAGGTCCCATACGCCCTGCTGAAATTCTCACAGTTACAGTGCCCTGGTTACTTAACTTCCCATGTGCGAAGGAAGTATTTTGAAATCTCAGGTGTTAATACATTTAATAGTGGACATCACTGTATAAACTGTTGTTTGTTAAAGACATGTTTCCTACACATACAATAAAGGCAAATAAGCAATAAAAACTATCTAGTAATGAAAAACATGATGATAGATGGCTCAAGTCACATGCATAACTTCAGTCTACTGTAACAGTTCTAAATATCAAAAAAGGGTTCCTTCTTTTCCAAAATAGGGTTGTCTTTGAGTACAAACTTTAAATTGAAGAACTGATTGCATCATTTTGAGCATAAAAATGGATTTTTAGTCAAAAGAAAATTTCTATTTTACTTATGTAATTATCAGTCTTATTAATATTTACATATGTACACGTAATTTAATATGTAAATATTCAAACTATTTTTTCAAAAACGGTCTTTAGTAAGTGTGCGTTTATTTTAATTGGTTTTATTAATTCAGTTGCTACTTGTGTTGGTTTCTCTCACATTATTTTAAGTGTATGTAGGTGAGTACATGTTTAGAGCAGTACGCCAAGTACAGAGATTCACACAGTCCCATTGAACACAGTTGGCATTTCTTGTTTCCAACAAATAGTTTTCAATTTTCCCAGGACATTCTACCTCCTTCTTGCAGAATGGTTTGGCCACGGTTTCTAATTGTGTGAGTCAGATGTTCTTCCTTTTCCATAGCCTCCCACTTTTGTATCAATCTTTTCCAGATTCATGGAGCAGAGAAATAAAAAGCATTTAAGAACTGAGTGATATAATGAAAGATTCTGAATTTTAGAAAATAGTAGTCTTTTAATCTCTGAAGACAGACTAGTTTGTGAGTTGAAAGTGTACAACTACCAAAAAGCAAACATTGGATATTTTTTGATACAGAGATTTTCTTTCCGTAAATATGAATTTTAATTTAATAACTTTCCAGTCATTTTCTTGGCATAGATTTTAAGCCACAGATGAGACATTTAATCAATTTTTTTCTATTCCCTAGCACACAGAATTCCAGTTGAAAAAAAAAATAACTCTAATGACTCCCTTGCATAGCATGGTGAGACTTGGGGGGCAGCAGTGAAGCCAGATGAAAGTTTCTTTTCCCACACTGGTGAAAGAAAAAGCTTAATTACAGATAAATTATTATGGCAGAATGTGTTTCCCCTAATATTCCCCTAATGCAGTAAGTATTTGGATAAAAGAAAGCAGAACAAACAAATCGATCCCTTCTTCTGCTGGCCAGAACTTCAGCTTGTTAATTTCTTAGAAACCCAGCTAGCCTGACCACAGTTAGGTAGGTCCAACCAGTGCCAGGAATGTACTGATTTATTGCAGCTTTATTGCAAAAAGAAACCAGATAAGTAATGAGGAGAAAGTTCACTAGCAGAAACTTTTGAAAAAGGAGGGGTTTGGCATCCAGTGACATTTTTTTCAATTTCTTAAAATGTGCCATCCAAATAGAGACTTGGAAATAGGTAAGTGGACTGATAAACTCTACTGCAGGAAAAAATAGTCTGGCTTCTGACCTGTTATGCCTGTGTCTGTTCTAATGAGGAACTCTGAAAGCTCTTTGTTCAGAAACTCAAAAAGCAGCAACGAGCAGTGGAGAGAACATGACACTGTCTCAGGGAGCCAAGCCCCACCAACAGGCTAATGACAGACATCTGCCTCAAATTAAATAAACATGCTGGAGATGAATGAAGACAGATGTTTTCTAAAGTCAAATATATGGCTGAAAATCTTTGCAAACTCATAGGAACTTTGCTCTTAATGTGTGATTCCTGTGTACTCAGAACTCTGCCAGAGGCCTCCCACTCCAACAGTCTGTTCCAAGACCCTACAGGAAGGCATTAAATACTGAATTTCTGATTATTCCAGAGTATTTTGAAATAACAAATTTCAAAACAAAATCTATTGGAGAAGTTACGAAGTATTTATACAGAAAGATCTCTTCTTTATTTATTTGGAAACATGTATGAAACAACTCTCTAACCCTGTTTTACTTCATAGCCTATTTTTTTTCTGCCAAAGGAAATACAAGGCCCAAGTCCAGGTGAGCTGTGAGCCTGATATGCTCTAGGTACCTGCATTGCTTAAGACAGCTTTGGTAACATTTCCTTCAGGTAAAGCACTTGTGTATGAAAGATTAAATCGGGGAACAGCATGGCACCCTGGCAGGCAGCTGACACTGCTGCAGGTGTGAGGAGGTGTGCAGTGGGAGCATGGGCTGAGCAGGCATACAGGCATAGCTGGGCTTGTGTTCAGGGAGTCGAGAGAGTTCAATTATAAAGACACACTCATGTTTAGACCACTGTATAACAAAAGCTGTCAAAATGTAGTCTGAATATGTGAATAACTGTTTATACCTAATAGATGCCACTTCAGGAGAAGTCAACATAATTCCCACCAACAAACCCTGTGCAAAAAGCCCACAAAAACAGATTCATGTCTTCAAAGTAAACAAGACTAGACCTTCTCAAAACAAATCTCCAAGCTGAGAGTTCTCTGTATCTATGATATTTTCATTGGCAAAAGTGTGATGGATGATTCCGGTTATCACAATACTTCATAAAGACACCCATCCTGTAAGCAGTCAAGCTCCAGAATGTCTAGTATGCAGATAGTCTCAAGCACTGCCTGAAATAATACTAATAAATGAACAAAGAATAAATGCATATATAAATACACATAAAACCCCCACATAAATAAAGCATTCTTTATGGTTTGCATCATCAGGCAAACAGACACATATCTTACACCGTCATTACTAAACCTCATTATTAAAAAATTTAGTAGCTTAGGAAAGAGTACTTGAAATATTACAATCTCAATTTTAAGAGGCCGTGACTGTGTAAAACTAATCCATATTAATATCGTGTTAGTTGTACTATCTCATACCATATTTGCATATGCTACAAAAAGGATTTAACAGCCTAAACCAGAGACTTATGATTTCTGACCAGCATCAAAACCAAAGGCATTGAAATTCTTTGAGAAATACTGTGCTTATGTTACTTCTATCTCAAGTAAAAGCAAATATGATTGTCAGAAATGCTTTATGGACAATAATCACTTCTCACAAAGTGATCATCAGGTTTTCAAAATCTTCATAGGTTCCAAGAGCTTAAAGACACAGTTAAATGCTTACTCTGCATTTAAAACCAACTCCAAGTTTAAATTTTTTAGCTGTCCCTGACTCTGAACCCAAACTAACTATCTTCAAGTAGATCAGCACTGTAGTGATTACTGATAATATTCCACAAAGGATTTCCTCCCTGTGGTAGTGTACAGTAGGAAATGATGAGATGTAAGGGTATTTAGTATTCTTTCCCTACTACCAGACCACTAATAAGGAGCATGTGTTATATTTGTTCTTAGATTTCAAGTTATTTTGGAGAAAGCAAACCAAGGTAATTATACTAACAACACTCCCTTTTTTTCAACTGAAAAACTCTTTAAGAAGAAGGTAGAGGTCTAAGTGGTAATGTCTTTCCTTCTCAGAGAAAGAAACTGGATCATGGGGAGCTAAATGCATTGGTCAGACACCTACAATCTGTCAGCTCTGCTGACAGCTGCGATGCTTTTGTTCATATGTACAAGCACATATATCTTTATATTGCCGTAAGGATAAGTAATGTCCATTTCCATATTGGCTCAGCTCAAAAGTAGATGTGAGAGCTATGATCTTGTCTCACAGTTGTGTAAAATGTCCCATGGAATAGAAACACTATGTGATTGACTGTAGTGACACATCAAAGCAAGCAGCATAAAGTCATGTGCATAATAAGCAAAATTTCTGGGTCAGTGGAGAAAAGCCTTTGGCAAAGGGATTGAAATCAACAAATGTATGTTGATGAGGAGATTAGAGAAAGTTTCTCTTGCATAAGAGTCAATGGCTAAATGTTACATGACATCAGAAGTTCCTCTACTAAAATACAAAACTGTGTTCTCTTATTGTCACAGCTGAATACATCCCAGATTTAACTGCTGTTTTGTATTCTAATACTTGAGATTTCACTGCATTTTTTGATGAATGTTAGAAAATTAGGTTCATATTTTTATAAACCCATTCCAGTGTGTTTAGAGGTTATGTACCACATAGTATATGATCCACAGTTTCCACATCTTACTGTGTTTCTGCTCATTTTTAGTCATGAAACTGTTTAACCAACAAAAGAAATAAGAGCTGGAAGATCACTGATTGTACGAATTCCTTTTGTTACAGTAAGATCTGTTTCTGAGGTAAACGTGTTATCATTTCTCTGTTCTGGTGTCCTAAAATAATGGCTGTGGTCATATCAATATTCATTCACAAATCTGTATGAATAGATTTTTAAAATCCCAACTTTCACTTTACTGTGCTTTATCAACTTTGATAGGAATTTAAGGTTCACAAGGAATGCAGAACTAAGATACAGTACATTTTCCATAAGGTAGATAGAGAGCAGCTTCTCCCTTTTGATTTCACTGTTATTTTTCTGCATAAAGTTTTCTTTTCCATGACATAAAATTAACTCTTTTGGTGTTTATCTCTGTCTTCTTCTTAGGCATTGAACTCTAAAATGTGTCTCTAATGCAGTTTGGTTACACAATCCTTTATGTGTAAGATATTACATGCAGGTTATAGGACATATGAACTGTAACATTCAGAAATACCGTATTTTGGACGTGTATAGAGCAGTGTGTATATGTATTGAGATATATGTATATTTTTATGTATATCTGGTATAGATCTATATCTATGTATACATACACTTCCCACGTACATATGTGTAAGTGTAAATATGCATGCACAACACAAAGGAAAAAGCTCAATTAGCAATTACATCTCTTCTTTCTAAAGAATGATTACTGCTCAGTGCTAAGGAATGTAACAGTCCTATTCATAACAATTTCTGACACAGGGTTTAGTATAACCATACACAGACATAACAAGCAAAAGAACTGGAAAATATTTGTGTAGTTATTAAGTGCTAATAAAGCTGATAACGAGCACAACGGCCTCAGACATTATGCAACATGGAGTAAGTAGTAAGGTCTGTTTATAAAGGATGTGATTTGCAAGAGTTGGAGTAGAATTTTTTTAAGGGATAGCATTACTCAGCAAATTTCGTATGTTGGAGTCAACTCATTTCTCTTGGGATTTTAGATGCTAAATTTTAGCTTGTCATAGGGAGTATATAATTCATGTTTGTTTTACAAGTTAGGGAAGGGACATATTTTGGAGAAAGAAAAGGCATAATGGTAATAAAAGCAACAATTATGATGCCATGAACTATTTCAGTTCTGTAGTTTAAAGTAATTTAGAAATGTAATTTGTCCCGTGGCAGATGAGATATTTAAAGCCACCCTTCAGCTAAGTAGATGGAAAAGGGGAAAAGGAAAGAATTACAAGTTGTTCAGTCCACTTTGCCACAAAGAAAAAATATGTTATCAGGCTGCAGTCTCCTGCCTTGCTCCGTGGTGCACTGAAGACAGTTTTTGGCCCCTCAGATGTCTTGCTCTACTTGACACAAATCACTGTAGACAGCAACCCGTGCTTTGCCAAGCGTTTCCAGGGAGGATCATGGGACAGAGCACGTTCCTGCTTGCTCTATGTCAGTTCTTGCTTTCTCCTTCCTCTCTATCATTGCGTGGGCACAGAACCGAGGTCTGGGCGTTTCGGCATTCCGCAGCCTCTTGGCTGTGCCGCTGCGTGTTCTCACCGCGCCCCGGCCGCCCCGCCCGGGCCTGTCCTGTCCCCGGCCATCGGCGCTGCCGGGCCTGGCAGCCGCGCTGCCGCAGCGCTGCTGGGGAATGGCCGCTCCGCAGCCCTGCCGGGGACCCGCTCCCACTCTGGCCCTTCCTGGCGGCTCTCCTCAGCCCCAAGCCCCCCGCCGACGTGCCTGCCCCGCATCTGAAGTGGTGCCATAAGCTGCACCTTCTCATTATGCTCAAGGTTCATTCCCGTGTTCCTCCCTTGCCCCAGGTCTCACTCCTTTGACCCTGCCTTGCCCATGGAACCCTGCCCTGTCATCTGCCTTCTTGCCACACCTGGTTCAAATCATCCTCCCAGCCCCTAAGCTTTACCCCACCATATCACTGCTTCCAAAACAGCACAAGGTCACAGCTCCTCAGTGCTGCCCTGCCTGTCCTGCCACCTCTCTCGGGCCATGGCCCCGAAGCTCCGTGCTGCACCCCCACTTTGCCGCACCTCCGACAGCACTCCAGATTCCATGTCTCCTGTCTGCCTTTCCACAAACTGAGCTCAGTCCCACCGTCCTACTTCATGACTGCTTGGCGGCACATAAAAACTCAACACACATGCTGTCCAAACCTCACTAGTTTGTGGTTTATTCTCTTAAGATGAACACTGAGTTTATGCTTTACTGAGTGTAGAAATCTATTTGTTAGTCTGTCAGGCATGAAAAGAAGTGCAGGACAAGATTTCAAGTATCACAAAGCTCAGATGGTTCCTGGGATGGCAGGTCTCTTCACTGACCTGTTGTGACTCTCTATCTTCTGCAGCTAGCTTCACATGATTAAGTGTTTTCCAAATTTTACTTTTTATGGCCCGGTCTTCTTAGACTTAGACTGAGTTCACTGAGAATTCTGGTTATCATTATTCCAAAGCTACAAGAACTCCTAAGCTACAAGAGATTTATCTTTCTAAAGGTCTTCTTATTACAGCATTAAGTAAATTTGACATATTTTTCCTAATTTTCTTTCCTTTTTTTTCCTGTCTGCTTAAGCAAGTGAAAGTGTGAAGAATTAAGTTCTTTCTAGTTTCAGATTTGACATCATAGCCAAGAGAGTTCTCATATGCTATCTAAGTACATACGTTTTTTATCATCAGAAGAAAACAAAAACATCTTTATTTTTGACAATAGAATCTCTGACATATACCAGAAAAACAAATATTTTGTCTTCTCATCCTGTTGTGACATGTCTGTATGTTACTTTAAATTAATTATTTAAAATTAAGATTGTCAAATTAATTATTAGGGTCTGAAGTGCTGTTCCAGTGGTATCCGAATCCTTCTTAATAAATAGCTACAGTTAAAGTCTTAAAACTCAAATACAAATCCACATCTCCTTCAAACTGATACTCAGCTGGCAGAGGAGAGTTTCTGTTAAGTTTTAGACTATACAGACTTCGAGAGTGAGTAAACAATATATTTTTATTTTACAAAAGCATACCTGGAGTGAAAATTTCGATTTTACTTATAGCGTTTCATTAGTGCATTGAGAACATTTTTGTATTAACAGAAGTATTTACTGAATGTTTAACTCTTAAAATACTTTGGCAGACTTACTGAAACAATGGAGATACATGTCAACTCACCCAGTAATGCAAGAATCAGAATACCATCACTGAAATATATTTTTATCACAGTGAAATATTGACATTTTCATAGAATTCTGAAAAAAATAAGAGCCAGAATGCAACAATACCACATTTTGACATTGTCAGAAAAAATCCCCCACATTGAAATATTCATTATTCTAAAACATTAATATCCATTTGCTTACGTTTCAAATTGATTCAGTATGATCAGTATTTCCTTCAATGTCTTCAGGGAGATGGAGTTTGAGGAGTTTTCATGTCCCCATTTTCTGCATTGTCTAGTAAAACATTTCAGTAAAAAAGCTCATTAAAATGCAGCACATGAAGATTTCAAAGGGAATCATCCTTTGCAGTTGCATACAGCAGAAAACAGCACTGGATCTGATGTCAGGGATGAATCTGCAACATCTGCAGTGAAGCGAGTGCCATCAGGACTGTTTATAAACATGTGTTATTAGTTTGGAAAGACATTCTTGTCTTTGCAGAATAAATACAAGCTCTCAGAAGCCAGCATTACTTACATACAGCATAACTTACATATGGTTCCTCAAACCTCGCTTCTCGTTCTGTGTTCAGATAGCAATGTCCTGCAAATGGCAAAGCAGAAGATGGTTGTAATCATCCTTAGTGTGTGTCTGAAAAGAGGGCACATCTTGTATTAGCATCACCTCCCCCATCTGAGACATCTTCTATGTCTATAGTTAAGTTAGTCAAGTCTATGATTGAATATTGCTACAACTTTTTCAGGGCTCCATACATAATGTGATATAAACATTTTACATTTACTGCTACTAACCATTCATCAAATTGTTACTTTTGGCAGTCATGATCTTCCCAGAGGAATAAACACTTTCATTAAATTAGAGAAGGCTGGGCTCTGTAAAGTATAAATGAAGGAGAGTTAATGATGTCTCTTGTTTCCACTTTCATGGGTTTACTTTATATTAATTTTAAGCCATCGTTAGGGAAGACTGTTTGGAGCAGCTGCTTCCTAAAGTATACATTTTAGAGATGATTGTTAAGTAAATATTTCGTAATGCAAAGTTACTGCATAGCTCTTTCCTGCATTGTATACAGGCTTCCAGCCCCATTGACTTCAGACATTTTTACACTGTTCCCTACATCGGTCAACAGCTAAGTATAATATGACATATGAACCCNCTGCTGACAATTCTGGGAATGGAATAGCACTGTAACAGCAAATAGTAGAATGGGAAAGGAAAAGATTGGCAGGCTAATTCTAGGGACCATAAATAATCCACAGTATAATGACAGTAATGTTTTAATACCAGAGATATCCTGCAAAAAGTGCCAAAACCTTGATCAACACTGTTCCACATTCAACTGTTCATGTCTGACATCCTCTTAAAGCTTTAGAACAGAACAATTAGCACAGCAAATACATTTATACAGTTTGAGAAATGTATGTTCAATTAGATTACCCAGAGTCACTAGATTTTGGACCAGTTTTTGCAACGTTTTCAAAGCATAATGGCTTGGAGGAGCTGGAGCATGGTGAATCTTTCCCTTCCAGAGAGGCAAAGTCAGGTCCTGCTATATATTTTGGAGCCCCTTCTCTGTCTCATAAGGACCCTTGCAGCAGGGCAAACATTGGTCTTGTGCTGTGCCCCATCACTGCAGGGATGAACATGCTATTTGGTCTAGATTGTTGTTGGCTGTCTTTTCTGCTAAAGTGGCTGCTTGATTGCAATGGGGAAAAGCCATTATGTAACTCACTACTACGTGCTGTTTCAAGGGAAGATAAATAAATTCTAATTGTTTGGGTAAGCACACTGCTGTTTATTGCTTTACAGTATTACAGCTTAGCTGTTCTGCATATACTAATGAAAAATACAGGGAAAATAGACATCATGTGACTTTTGAGACTGTAGGAGCTTGTGGGCAGCCTGTATCTGCTAGGAAGCCCTGACACAACTCTGCTAAGTTCATGCACTGCTGTGCATGTGTGAGATGGACACAGGATAATCTTTTTGCAGTAATTTTGCATTTTTCATTCTATTGTCCTGCTGACCTGCAGTGGTGCCTCTCAGTAGCAGCTGATTACTGCCTGCCTAGGGTTTAACTAAAAGAGGCATATACACAAGATGTATTTTTGGTACTTTACTCTGTATATTTGTTCACTTCATGTCTTATTACAAGGGGCTTCAGTCAAATGTAATTCTTATGGAAATTCCACCCTGACAGTTCCAGAGACATTTTCTGTCTGTCCAATAGGCTGTAACTACAAGGCTACTCCAATTTAGACCACCTGAACTCTGCAAGCCCCATTTGATGGGGCTGTGAATCAGAGAGAGTCAGTCTCTATCACTCAGTTTTCCTGTACCTACTTTTAATTTGTTTTCTCTTTTTCAACATTGGTGTAATGGGCTAAAAAAATAGATTAAATAAGCCACAAAAGGAGTATAATAAAAGAAGGTGTTGCATATTCTATTTTCTGTCTTCCTTATATTGCTTCCTTTCAGAATGAAACCAAGTAATGACTCTGCCCATCTCTCATTGTGCCTGGGCCACTCATTTCTATGAATCAAAGCACAGATGGATAGTTTATCATTGCTTGCTCATCTGTCCATTGCCTGCTCATATATCCACCCCTCCTTACTGCTCTTTCAGCTGTTCACATTACTTGAAAGTTCACAATATTGTGACCTAAAAATCCACATTTCTGTTTAGAGAACTGTACATGTGGCCATGTAGCCAGCTGGTTAACATCCGGTTTGTCATGTTTGCTTTCAGGAATGCCCTGTAACTCTAAATATCTGGTCATCTGTATCCTCACAGAGCCATTACTTTTAGGTCAAATGTATGGTCCCAGCATACTCTTAAAGAGGCCTATATATCCCTGGAAAAGATGCTGGCAAGTGGGTAGGGGTGAGTCAAAATAAATTTAGACATCAGTTATTAGGTTTAATATAGTTTTTAACTATCAGTTATTCAATTATAGTTTTTAACTATTAATATAGTTTTATTTGACAGACTCTGATATTACTTTGTCATTATTTTTTAAACACAGACAATTCATGCAATTATCTCCTCAGTGTTACTAACTGTATGTAGTATATTGACAATTACAGCTGATATGTGCTGCTAGCCATACACCAATCAGATTTACAAAAGCACAGGGCAAGAAATGTCTGTGCTTTCTATCAGCAGCAAGTTGAATATAGAAATTTATCTGATTTTTGCATCCATTTTTTGTGCAAGAACACTTGAACATTTCTATTTACCAATATGGAGTGTCTTTATGAGACTGTCCATTCAGTATTTGTTTTCAGACCCTTATATTGGAAAATAACAGCGATACTTCATTCTTTGATCAGCCTTGTCACAGCTGAACAGACAAGTTGGGCTCAGACCTGGTCATCAGTGAAGGGGAAAAAAATTTAGAAAATGTATTAATTGAAAAAGACAACATGAAAGTCATTTCATAAACA
>WAAG01009518.1:0-11684 GCA_013390105.1 Tichodroma muraria | reverse complement strand
AGGAAAACTAAAGAAATAAAAATATAAAGAAGGAAAGTAGTTGGAATGAGTTGTTTGAGAATTATGACAAATATTCTCAGGTGACTTAACAGTGTGACAAAATAAGAATCATTTTTGGTGTGCTATAGTAGAATCCAGGAGTTCCAGGACTCACCATTAGCAAAGAACAAAACGCTGACCCCAGAAAGAATTCACATCCAGTTACATGGGAAACAGGGACACACTCTTTGAAAAAAACGAGGGAACCACTCCAGCTTGCTGTTGGCACTACTAAAACTTATACAGAGGAAAAATTCCCATTAAACAGTAGATTCCAAGCAATGTCTGCCCTGCACAGATGTGAATCTTGCAAGGGTGAAGTAGAACTGATGGTTGGAGATAAAAATTATTCTGCTGTCTTTAATGTTTTCTTTTACATATTAACTTTTTTATTTGGAATAATTATCCATAACATATGTAAATCAAATGTTGGTGAATGTACATAGACTCCACAAGCAAACAAATTCGTTTTCAAGTGAAGTTTTGACTTGTCTTCTTCTTATTCCAACTGAGAACATTTATAGAGTTTTGAGCATATAAAGTCTGGAGAATGAAGCACAGGCACAGTCTGTACTACAGAGTGTCTTTTTTTTCATTAGAAGAATGAAGTCTTGTCAGTGCCATTTATGACTTTATTTAAGAATGTACAGCTGGTGCTTTTGAGGGGAATATGTAAATGATGGATTCTTTATAGGTTCAGTATTAAGTAAATACAGACTGCTCCAGCATCATCCTATTTGATGCTGCTGAAAGGAACTAATCGAATAGTCTATAAATATCTGCAGTGTCCTTTTCCCTCAGAGGAGCAAGTTACCTTCTGTGAAATTAATTTCCATATTGTGTGTGCTAAACAGAGTAAGTGTTTAGCTCTTACTAGCTAGAAAAGTTAGAAAAAGTTAGAAAAGCAAGTTAGAAAAGCTCTCTTTTCAAACACACTGTGTCATTACCTAGTGAACAAGTTTTGCATCATTGTAACTTAACATGGGCATCAATTTATAAATAGAGAGGTCAGTGGCCTGATAAACCACTTCTGGATCATGACAATGAAGTGTTCTGCTTCTTATCTTAAGGATGGAGGGAGGTGAAAAGCTGAAAAGGAGCCAGTCTGATCACTGTGTCCATTCCTGTAAGAATCTGGATCTTTTTCTTTTGTATATGTTATTCCTGGAACATCTACAGGCACAATCCAGTCTCTACTATGCCTTAAAATATAACCAACTGCTTTCAGCTCAACAGGCAAAAAGGGAAATCTCCTTTATTGTTTAGTTTCTTATGGTTGTGTTTATTAGTGAACACTGGATTTGATGCTGCCCATGATAGGGAAAAAAGGGGTCCATTTTTGGCTACTGTGCTGTTTATGTTCTTGCCTTTATATTAAAATGCAAAACAATATTCTACTGTGTTTTAGTCATGTCCGTGGAAAGCACTGAACTTTTAACTGGAACCTAGGGCACTCTGCTTCTACTCAGGCACTTAGGAAAGCATGAAATATATTCTAACTTATTTACTTATGTGGTTTAATATATCTTAATTTCTCTAAAGGCTTTGACTCGAATTCTACGTTCTTTTCTCCCTCTGAGGAACTCAGAGGGAACGCTGGATTTGATGCTGCCCATGATGGGGGAAAAAGGGGTCCATTTTTCCTACTGTGCTTTCTGTCCTGCATTCCTGCATCTTTCCATTTAGTTTGATATCTGAAAAAAAGGCATGTGAGTATTTAAGGCTTTCTTGACTGAGCAAGGAACAACTCTGGAGTGTTATTCTCCTGCCCTGCCCTGATGGAAGGATGGAATCTTTGCACAGTCCCAGAACTGAATCCCAGCTAATGGGACCCCAGGGAAGGAGCCTCCTGCCTGAGAGCTGCACTCACCAAAGAGAGCAGGCATGAAAAGCTCAACCTTGCACTGCTTTCCAGATCTATAAACTCACTCACTCTGGGTTTCCAGCAGCCACTGGATTATTTTATGCTGGACTATGGACACAAGGCTGCAAATTCATTCCTTTCACACTTGGGCAGCCAGTAGTATTATTTTACTTTTCAGTCTCACGTTGAACCAACTTGAACTGACAGCAAAATATAACTTATTCTCATGTTGTGTATTTCATAAGTGTTTGGACGGATGACTCATTTTAAAAATCTGAAGAGAGAGTTCATTCTGTCCTAATTTAAACCTACTCCTTTTACAAACTCTTTTTTACACCTTTATTCCTTATAAGAAAATATCCTATTGTAGAACAAAACCTTATAAATTATTAGAAAGATTAGACCTCAGAAACTAAAAGTTGACAACCTATCTATGGGTAAAATTCTCCAACTTTTTTATATTTCTGTGCAGCATCTTATTGTTTATATTTTTGACAGGTGGTGTAGCCTTTCCAATGATTTTCACTAAATTTCACATCCTACCTTTGAAAGACACTTTATTGTCATCCAGGTGTAAGTTATGTGCCTGCTCAACTAAAACATGGTTGTAGTTTAATTCCAGCAGTGATGAATTGCTTGAGTGAATTCATGCAAACAGGGAAATAGAAATTAAATTCATCACGCTAGGAAAACCATTCTTCCCCATGTAAATTAGTAGCTTTACTGCTAAAATCAATTTGTTTTGGTAAATTATGCAAAAATTCTCAAAGGACTTAGGTAGTTGATTTATTATACTCTTACTGTTTCATAATATTAGAAAATGAAATTTATTCATAAAATATTAGATGGCATAAGCTGAGAGCTTTAGTGACAATTTCTGTTTACTACAATTAATCTACGTTGTCTGTGGTGACAGAATTCCCACAAAGTGTAGGACATAATCTTTATGACAGATGCTTTTTATTAAACTGTACAGAAGCATTCTTCGTTTGAATAGAACAGATCAATTACTTCTCTATTGCAAGGCCTTTCAATTGTTCTAACAATCTCTAATGAAATTCAGGGTTTATATGAAAACTGTTTGTATTCTGAATTCCTGAAATATCAGAACTTCAAAATGAAGTTCAGAAGAACCTCAGAAAATAAACAGCTCCTCAGTTCTTTTAAACAATGTAAGGGAGCTATTTAAAATTACTTTAGACCTCTTGTTCAGGGTTCTAAAATTCAGTTTGTAGTTCATTCATGCAGAGTCCTGCAGCTGAAATCATTGGTGTTCCTGTTAAATGCACGTGGCTGTCACTTGATAGGATCTAAATCCCTAAAGAAATACAAAAATAGTGTGCTGGAGATACTGGGGGTGAGGAGATAGGGAGTAGAAAATAGGATTCAGTCAAGTAATTAATGTCTGGGCAATAAATCATACAGCCAGAGAAATACATTAAAGATAATAAATATGTGTTTATATTTTTTACATCTTAATTATGCAATGCTGGGCTAGACAATATAAATGCTACATATGTTTGCTTAAGTGTTTTTTCAGTTGCCCTCCCTGGGCATTAACCACTTGTAGTAAGTCCAGAAGATTTGTCCTCTGTGAGGGGCCTCTGCCCTTTTCCCTGCACAGGTTTAAGTGGACAATGGGGCCCCAGGCAGAAAAGCCATCACCCTGAAGGGAGGGAAACAAACAGCACAGAGCTCAGCTTAACCAGAGTGCAATTAAAAATATATATAACAAAAAAGCACCAAAACGTTGCTTGCCATATTTCAACATCTATTGCAAAGAGAGATCCCAGAACCACAGAATGGGTTGGGTTGGAAGGGACCTTAACACTCATCCAGTCCCACCCCCTGACATGGGCAAGGACACCTTCCTCTACCCCAGAGTGCTCCAAGCCCCATCCAACCTGGCCTTGGACACTTCCAGGGATGAATCTTTGCTCCTTTCTCCTAGTAAAGCATAATCCTAATGAACTGTAACAACTTTTTGCAGAGAGAGGGGAAAAACAACTTTTGAAGTGTCTACCACAGCCCCCTTTAATGATTTCAGAGGATAATTTTTGACATGAGTAAAATACATCGTGCAAAATATTGTGAACTTGAACATTTATGTCAGTTTTAAGCACCAGACAGCTTGCCTGTGTTATGTTACCTCAGAAGCCTCTAAATATCTTTATGTGAAGAATACCAATTTAATATTTTCAGACAAAATGTATCTGTTAGTTTTAACTGATGGTATCAGTTTAGAAAAAAAATCTTCTCTCCCAGAACTGTTTACATTCACTAACTTAGGTGTAGGCATGTTGCATTGAGTCAGGGAGAGGTAATAGCAGGTCTGAAGGGTAAGTGAATCTTTGTGAACATTAATTATAATGTCGGTGGGCTGGCAAGAAGCCCCAGGCCCCAAGGGAGATGTTATATGGTGCCAGGTGACAAAATGTGGTGACCCTGGAGATGGCCACATGAATTGACCACTGAAGCTGGCAGGCTCCAGTGTGGTTCACACCTGTGTTCCTAAACCTTGAGCTCCAGGATCTTCATTGCGTGAAGCTTAAAAGTCTCAGTGTCCACTTTCATATCTGTTATTCCTCTCCAGGGGCCCTCTCCATCAGGAATCTTTCAAATCTGTGAGTGCAAGGTATAAAACTGGAACAGAGGCACAGAGTACTCTAAGTAACATGGACCTTTATATAACCATTATTATAGAAGTGATGCTGTCAGGTACCACGTGGTTTGTCCCTCTGTCCAAGTGCAGAACTTTTGCACTGTGTTTTAGTCATGTGTTTTAGCCTTCCACTTAGCAAAATTATGAGTACTGTAATCCTGACAGCAGTGTTGAGGTACTCCACAATGTGTGTTGATTTAAAAGGATTTTCTCTCAGCCCTCCTCTCCCTGAATAGTGTTCTGCAAGCTCACAGAGTTTGTGTAAATAGGCACTAACTAATCATGTGCTCACAGTGGGAAATTCAGAAATTACTGTGTAGGGAAAACCTTATGGAAAAAACTACTTTTGTAATTTATTTTTAATGACAGAGTCTTTTCCTCTAATCAGAAGATGGCTGACAAAATATATAGTATGATGCCTGAAAAGTGGTTGTCTTTTCTATTTTGTGTCTTGTCTTTATCTATTTTCTACTTTACTCCTTGAGTTTTTCTAAAGTCAATTTTTGTCTTTTGAATCTTTTTATTGACATATTTCTGCCCAGGTCATGGCTTTAACATTTATAAAAGCTGCTTCGTTTTAATATCCCCTTTCATCTTGTACCAGTGGGGTCCACCTTGACAAAGCACGTGTCCTTCTGTTGTTGTCCTTTGCTGTTAACTGAACTTAGACATAGCAGTGCAGTAGTGATGGACAGGTATAGTGATGGAACTGTCTGCGTGGTCGAGACAGCATCCAGTGAGCATATGATGGGGACCCCTGCTACTGACATGCCAACTATCAGTACCCACCACCTGAAGAAAACAAAGACCAAAGCCCAAACTGGAAGGGATAAGAAAACCACAACCAAGAAATGCCCATGCTCTAAAAAGGCGGACCCAAGGAGGGGCCACGCTAAACAGTTCCTGCAGGAAAATGTAAAATAGTTTTGAGGAAAAGTTGAATATGCATTCTGATTCATGAATATGCACTAGGCTGATGTAACAGAAAAGGCATTAAAGAGTGTCTCCAAACACAGTAGGGTGTGCTTTTTGGCTGAATGCCAAGCACCCAGCCGTAATAACTTTGTTTTATTGTCTTTGTCTCTTATTGTCATTTATTAAACCTTAAATTTTGACAGGAGAGTAACCTCATTTTTCCCACTATGATTGAAAATTCTTCTTTTTTCAATCACACTATGATTCAAAACTACAAATTCAAAAATTCAAATTTAAATTATTTCAATCACACTATGATTGAAATTTCAGTGGCACAAAACTCACAAGCTTTGTGTTGATTTATTGGCATAGCCTGGTTTTTGGTAGCAGGGGAGGGCCACAGAAGTGGCTTCTGTGACAGGCTTGTAGAAGCTTCCACCACGTCCCACAGAGCCAATCTGATGGCTCTGCAGCTGGACATGCTGCTGGCCCGGTTAGAGAGGTTGGTAATGCCTCTGCCATGGCACATTTAAGAAAATCAAAGCAGCGCACACAGCGCCGCGGCCGCCGCCGCCGCTGTCCGAGCCATGGCAGCGCCAGCATGGCGAGAGATTCCCGATGTGGGACCCAAACGAGATCAACCTCNCCAGAGAAAGCTGTGATCAGTGGGAGACATGAACAGAGAGAGGGCCCCTGCTTCCAGAGATGGAAATTGTGGGAAACAAGTTAATGGGAATTGGCTTTCGCATTATATGAATTGATATTAAATACTATAATGTTGTTACTATTAAGATAATGATATGTGCTATAAAGTGGTTGATGTTGTTATTTGTGAGATTGATTTTCACGAGGATGGTTTTGTAAGTTGCAACGTGGGTTTATGAGTTTACGTTGGACGGACAGTTCCTTGGAGACACGACTTTCAAAGGAGTAGAACTTCATCCAGTGATAACCCTGATGACCACAGTGACAAAACTACATCAGCACTGAAAAAAGTGACGTGGGGCAAGACTATGTAAAATCAAAATAAATATGCATAAAGCTGTTGCAATACCGGGGATAAAAGGCAGAGCCACCATTTTATGCACGAGCCTCTGGTGTTTGGCCACGGTCCCAGCTTTTGCTTTGCGAATTTTTTTATTGTTCTCAATAAAACTTTTATAAATCATTCCAACTCAGGGCCTGGGTCGTTTATAGCAAGAGAGAGAGCCCTTGCTTCTAAACTAGAGCAGCCTGTCATTAAAAGATTACAACCTCTGGACGAGCAACCCATGCCACGACAATTTTGGGAAGACTGGCCGTGGGAAGGACCCCACAGAATAGCAAAAAGCAGATTCCTCTCCCTGAGCAAACAGAAATGATCTCAAGTGCTGAACTGCCCAAAACCCCCACAGCCTGTTTCCCTGCGCTGTCGGTGGGAAGGAAGGAGGGGTTGCGGGGGAAAAGGGTGTTTTAAAGGCTTATTTTACATCTCATTATCCTCTTCTGACTCTGTTAATAATAAATTTACTTTATACCTTTAAATTTGAACCTGTTTTGCCCTTACGGTGTTTTTCTCCCAGTCCTCATCTCAACTCGTGAGCCCTTTGTTAATTTTTTCCCTGTCCTTTGCCCTGCTGTAGCAAAAGTGGGTAAGTGAATGACTCTCATGGGTGCCTGGCGTTTGGCCAGCGTCAAACCACGACAGGCTTCTATCATACTTACAATCATAGCAATGGTATTGAGTATAAGAAACACAAAACCTAGGGAAAATTTACTGAAAGAATACTTTTCAATGGAATATGATTTTTTTTTCTCAGTTATGAAATCTGGGACTTGCTTTCTAAACAAGCAGAAAAGTTAAACTGAATCCAGCTACAAACTCTCTTCAAAAATCCCTAAACTTTTCTTACATTGAAGTGATACTGAAAATAGATTTTAAGTAGGAGGAAAGAGTTCAAGAAATACAGACGTACAAGATAAAAAGCTGTCCAAGGGTCAAAGCAGGAGGTAAAATTCCATGTGTCAAACATAACAAAGTGGCCAAGGAACTGGATTCACCATCACCAGGCATTTGGGCTGGCAGGTTGGAAGCAACTTGCCCAGCAGTTGGAATAAGGCAGGCAGGGAGCATTGGAGGCTGCTTGTAACTAAAAAAGACTTTCTAAAGATGCTAAAAGGTAACTGTGACATTTTCATTCCAGTTGTTGTCCCAGTGGGGGAGTGTAAAGCTCTGCTCTGAAGCCTGTTTTGCCGTTAGTTAAACTCTTCTATTTGGTTCTAGACTTGGGGTAAATCTGAAAGCAAAGCCTTTGACACTTTAGGCACACAAATCTTTTTAAACTGAGGAATCACATCATCATGTCAATATTCCCTTTCTTTTGGAACACTTGTTTTTTGGGGGGAGTTCTCAACATGTAAAATGTGAGAACAAAAATAGCAAGTCCACAATATTGCTGGAAAGCTTTTTTATATATAAAAAGCTCCTCCCACTGAGCACCAGGATCTCTGAGTTTTGCACAATCTGTTATACATTCATATTAAAACTTTTATCTTCAAGTTTTTGTGACTTTGAATAGTCTTGTGATTCACATAAGCTTTGTGCCTTAAACAATGGCTCCTTCTTCTTCAGCATAATGCAATCCTCTAACAAAAAGGGAACTATACAAAGGTAATTAAAACCACTTTTATGGCACAGCTGACAATTTTTAAAATTCAGTTCACATACCACCACTGCTCAATATCTTACTTGGACAAAGTAACTCACAATTTATCAAGACAAGTCTCATTTTCTTCAATGGGTTAATTGAAATTAATAAATTCAATTACTTTGACATAAAGAACTTTGTAACTTTCAGGTAATGGATTGCCATGGCAATATGGAATATCAGGAAACATTCCTCACCAAAGCAGGATGGGAGAGATGCCAAATGAACAGCATCATGCTGCTGCTCATCCACAAGATGGCAATAGCAGAATGAGCTCCTGAAAGTTCAGCTCTTTAGAAAACTGCTCTTTGCATCTGATGCTTATTTGGAAATTTAGCTTAGATAAGAGCAAAGATGAGACAGAAGCTGGTTGCTTTGCCATCTTCTTGTTTACAGAAATATAATAGAATTAAAAAAGATGAAGCATAAATTTGCGTTCCAACCTTGTTGACCTTATTTAAAACATTTAATTTTTTCAGCTGGTCATTGATACAGTAGAATTTCTGTTACATGAAACGCTGTGAATAGCATTTCTCTTCTTTCCCTTTATCTTCTATGAGTCCATGAAGGGTCCAAGCTGAAATATTTTGAATATTCATGTTTCTCACAGGTCTGTATGAATGTTCGCTTGAAGTTAAGCACTGAATAAAACTCTTAATATTCAGTGAGGCTAAACATGTCCCAGTGTGGCAAACTGATGGCAAATAGGTGTTTCTCCTGAGAATTTGGACTATGTGTTTAATACCTCTCACATTTAAAAATACATTTCTGAAAGCTTATTCCTGTATGCTGCTACGTTTTGAAGCTTTTCAATTGCCTCAAAAGCAAAACAAATTGTTTTAAAATCCACACAAACACACATTAAATAAGAAGAGGGGGGAATCGATATTTAGATTTTTTTTTCTTTTTTTTTAAAGAACTGCTCTCTAATCAAAATTCTTTATCAAATTTAGTAACTGAGGGAAAGAATAGATCTGGTAGTCCTTCTTTCCTTCTAGTGCCTGAAGGAGCTGACAGTAAGAGGGAGAGAGATTATTTACAATGGATGGAGGGACAGGACTAGGGGAAATGGATTCACACTGACAGAGAGTAGGTTTGAATTAAGTCTTAGGAAGAAATTGTTCCCAGTGATGGTGGGCAGGCCATGGCATGGGGTGACATTGTGGCTGTCCCTGGATCCCTGGCAGTGTCCAAGGACACTGGCTGGACAGGGCTTGGAGCAGCCTGGGACTGTGGAATGTGTCCCTGCTCATGGCCATGGTGGATCTGGATGAGTGTTAAGAACCTTTTTGACCCAAACCATTCCATGAGTTTATGATTCACGATTCTGGACTGGTAGATTGATGTTCCTGAGGTTTAGATGCCCATCACGTCTGATGAGGAGCTCAATCCACCAGTCCAAACACAGGATTTCAGCATCTGAGCCCTCATCAATCTCTGGTCTGTCTCCATTTAGCAAAATTAGATGGAGGAAAGAAATTAAAATGCTTGAAAACAACATCTCCCATAGTCAATAAACACCTTGAATGAGTTGTGTCATCCCTGGAAGTTGCTTTTCTCCGCTGGCCACACAGGAAGCCTCCAATGATGAGGTATATTGGGCAGAGGTCTTCGGCCATGGGAATCTCCATGAGGTATAAATATTTCATTGCACAAGACTGCAATCCTGTGTCTGACTGCTTTCCTGCAATGCAGTTTGGCTCTAGAGGCATTTTTGCATCTTTTCTGGACATGTTCACTCATTTGTAAATGTCCAACAAAACCTGAATCTCCTTCACTCTATGGCAAATAAAGTCTGTATCTCTATAATTGCTGATGTTCCATAAAGTTGACTTTTCTTCATACAAGGAAGGTGAAGATGAAGGTCAATAGTGCTGTAGTGAATTTATTATGTATTTGCACAGAGATAAAGCAGGTGTGACAGCTGCAGCTGGTCTGTAAGCTGCACAGATAAAATCAGCCATAACAGACCCCATCTCGACCAGCCTGGTCCCTTAGAGATGGAAGTAAACGAGTGCCCGGGTAAGACAGGGATAGGTTGGATTCGAACTCCAGCAGGGACCCCAGCAATCCCATTCAGTCATGAGTGCAGACATATCATCAGCCAGTGAGCTGGGCAGTTAAGACTGACCCCAACCAATCAAATATTCAAGTGTGGGATTTTTGAAGCCCCTATAAAAGGGGGCAACCATCAATAAACTTTGGCTGTTGTCGCATGAACTCGGTGTGTTCAGCTGTGTGCCTGTCTCCAAAACTGCAACAACTTCTAGACCTTCTCTTGCCTAAAACTCCATTGCCTTTCTTTGCTTTCCCCTCAGTGGTCTGCCCTTCCCTACGTCTCCCTTGACTTGCCTAGAATTGCCTGTACTTCAATTGCATTGGCTTACCTGCATGGGCAGCAAGGCAAGGCAAGGCAAGGGAGACGTAGGGAAGGGAAGATAAAGCAAGGGTATCATAGGCAAAAGTTAGGGAATGGTACTAAAGGCAAGGCCTAGTGACTCACAATGCTTTTCCTTGGGAAGCAAAGGACATAGTGCCAGTGTTGCTGGAGCAGATGTTAAGGTACCATAGGGAAGAATAGTCCGGCAAGACATTTCTGTCCTGGCCCTTTCTGTGTAGGAGCAACTGTTGGACATACTCAATGCTTTCTCTTTGTAAGATCCTGAAGAATGGCAGTGCTTATCAAGGGAAGGAAAGCAGCCCCAGTGCTGGAGGTGCAGATAAGAAGCTGCCTCATGGAGGACAAAGGCAGCAACAACTTTCTGACCTGGCGTATTTGGTGTGGAAGCACTGCCTCAATTTGTACCATTATGGAATCAGTATCCATCTTTGGAAGGTGGTCTCCTGAAAGAATCAATTTGATGTATTGTTTCCACTTCTCAGAGGTGGCCTTCTTGAAATTCTGACAGCACACATCTTTTGGACAAGGTAAGCCAGCTACACTGAGTCTTGGTGTGCAGCTGATCTAGTGCCCCAGGCAAGTAATGCCGGTAACAGTGTTCTGGCACCTTTGTATGGGATCAGTGCCCAGATGTTTTCTATTTTGGGGAAGGAGATCCCATTTCCTTTGAGATGGGCTTCTAGCTCCTCTCTTTTGCAATGAAACCGATTCTGGGTTCACACATTGTGTGGTCCTGCTGAATTTCACTGCTTCTTCTGGTAGGCAGTAGGCTTCTATTGGCCACAGCTGTTGAACTGTTGCAGTGAGAATGCAAAAGCCAAGCTGCTGAGCTTTTTGTCCTGGTTGCTACCTTTAGTGTCTGAGCAGTCAGTGGCAACACTCAGTTTGGAAGCTGACTCTGTGACAGAGACTGAAGGGTTATGATAGGATATAGAGCTGAGATAGAAAGTGCAGATATCAGGGGGGGTGATGCATTTCAGTGGGTGCAGTTGAAGTTGTGGGCAGCAAGAGCTTTGTCAGCTGGCACTTTTGTGTGCCAGTTGTTTACAAGTTTGTAGCCGGATGCTGCGAGAGGGAAAAAAATTTATAAGTGCAAAGGAGTTTGTGTTGCCGTTT
>WAAG01009517.1:61746-83163 GCA_013390105.1 Tichodroma muraria | reverse complement strand
GTCTGTGGACATTAGAAATGCAAGTGATTCTGGAGGGGAAAACAACCCATGCTAAGGACTCAAAGAGCATATTTTGGGGGGTAACTTCAGTGTAGTTTTATTCTGGCCCTGAGGCCTGAGTTGCCATGAGTGTAGTAGGTGGAGGTTCAAAGAAACCATGCTTCATGAGCCAAGGTAAAATCTCATCACTCCAAGGGGTAGCTACCACCTTGGAGCAAATCATTTCAAAAACACATTGCTAATCTGAACCTAAATGCAGGTCTTAGATGCATCCTAAGTCAACTTGTGATTCGAAAGAAGAGGATAAAAAATAAAAGTTTGCAGATTGTGCTAATTTCATTTCTATTTTCTACAACCTCCAAGCACGGAGGCTGGTAATGTTAAAGATATCCCTTCAATATCACAACAGCTTTGTGTACATGTGTACCACTATGGGAACAGTCCAGCTAAACCACTAACTGAGATCTTGCAATCCTAGAATATCCTGAATTGGAAGGGATCCACATGAATCGTTGAGTCCAGCTCCTGGCTCTGCATAGGACACCCCAAGAGTCACACCATGTGCATTGAGAGGATTGTCCTCCTTGAACTCTGTCAGGTTTGGTGCTGTGACCATTTCCCCGAGGAGCCTGTTCCAGTGCCCAAACACCCTCTGAGTGAAGAATCTTTTTCTAATATCCAACCTAAACCTGCCTAACTCAGCTTCAGGCCATGCCCTCAGATCATGTCATTGGTCACCAGAGAGGAGACATCAGTTCCTGCCACTGCACATCCCCTTTGGGTGAGGAAGCTTTAGACTGCTATGAGGCCTATCCTCAGTCTCCTCTTCTGTAGGCTGGATAAATCAAGGTGAAAATGTTGAAAATAATGCATAGGATGTCTTGATTCAAGTCTCATTGCATTACTCTTTAGCAATCTTTCCACTGATGCCAATGGAGTTTTGCTTGGAGTAAAACATAGCTGAAACAGACACAGCAGCACAGCAGCTATTACTCACTCAAATTCCCAAAAGGAATTTTGCCTCCAAAAAGACCACAAGATTTGACCCCACTAATGACTTCCATGGTGTTTTCTGCACAATGTAGATTACCAAAGTGGAGCCATGATTCAGAGGGTTTTCCTGTTCCAACATGCCCATCATCAGCTCTTCCCCGCAATCTCAGCAATGAAGAAAAACAGAGCGGCCATCCACAAGGTGTTTGCTCAAGAACAACAGTTCTCAGCCTTTTCTGTAAACCAGATTTTACTCATTAAAGGGAAGCAAAGAGGAATAAAAGTCCACCCAAGCAAATAAAACAAAGTAAACATAAAGCATAAGCACAAACACACAAACAAAACCCTTCAAGACATCAAAATTTGCTCAAAGAGAATAAGATTTTAAAAAATAAAAATTAATTGAGAAATTGATGGAACACTAATGTTATTTAGCATCTTACATGGTAGTTGGGGGGATGTGATCTTAGGGATTCTGTTCATCCTCCTCCTGACACTGAAATATAAGATAATTGATGTAAGAAGTCTCTAGACAAAATGTATATATTTCCTAGAGTATATGCAGACAGAGTGTCTCCATTTGTGTCCTTTACAGGATGCTCATTCTCTGGGCTGGCCCCAATCCTGCTTCATTTCACTCAATGCCCCTAAGACCTGTGAAACAACATCAGAAGGAAACTGCAAGAATGTATTTCCACTTTTGAGGAAAAAAGAGTTAGAGAGAGAAACTCAGGAGCCAGTTCCATCTAAAGCAAATGGAAAAAAAAACTCACAATAATTGCTGACTGCAAAATTCTGCCATGCAAATCCTCCTTTAATTTTTGCCATTGCTGAGGTCCTGGAATCAATATTTAATCCAAGTGCAATCTGTTGATGAGCAAAAGGAGGAAAAGGTTGTAGCATTGTGAATTAAAAAATAATAATCTCTCAAGCTTAATATCAGCAAAGATGATTATTTCTTTTGATTTGTCAGGCTAATTGAAAATAGCTTTATAGTTCACAGATGATTAATTAGGAGCCAACAAGATCTCCATTTGCATCTCGGTAATTCGTCACTCTGTTTTATTTCAACATTTAGTCTTTATGCTTAAAATATTCATTGAGAAAGCAGAAAGGTGATTAACATAAGATTTTAAATGTGTACCATTTGTTCTTTTTTTTTTTTACTCATTTTTGTCAACAGAGAAGAAAGGAAAGAATATACAACATTACAAAACAATTACTGCCTGTTCCGCTTCCATCTGCCAAATCCTCCTTTATGGTAGACATACTTTAACTAAGTTCATTTTGAAACAGGGGAGAAAGAGCCCAAATTAAGGTCAATCCTCTTCCCCTCCTCCCCCATTCCCAAATCACCAACGATATGACCTCTGTATAATCATCCTGAAAGTTTTGAAGTGTTTTTTTTTTTTTCCTTACATGAAACACCCCCGCTCATGTGAATCATCCTGCAGCAGCAGATTAGACCATGCCACTGTTACCCCTCCCTCCAGAGAACATCACCCAAGAGAAAGTGGGTTCCAACATCTGTGACAGATATGATGATATTTTCCCATCCACCTGGCACTGAAAAGCAGGAGTACACATATTTCTGGGTGAAATATTTCACTCAGCATTAAAAATATAAAAATAATTTGCAGGTCAGGTCTGTTGAGGTTTTTTTACATTTGGGGGTTGTATTTTTGTTTGGGATTTTTCAAGCGTTTTCTCACAGCCTTGGTAACCTCTGTCTTATCACACCATGCTTAAATCTCCAGCAAATGGAGTGGGTTGATAAGAAGTTTAACCCTTCATCTGGAAGGTGAATTCCCAACCCTTATGATAGTATAAAGAAGCTGGGTGAGTAAACTCTGAAAACTGAAAGAAGGATGGATTCCTAAGGACTAAATGACCAGAAATGAAGCAGTAAGAGCCAAACCCTGTTGTTATCAATAGTAATATTAATTAAAATTGCACTGTTTCAAAGAGAGCTCTTGCAGGATGGGACTGGCTAGTGGCTTTTGAATTTTTGTGAATTTTCCTCTCTCATCAGATCCAGCCTTTCATAATGGATTCCGCCCATTCTTCCAAGACAAGGGCAGATCTGATCCATCCAGATTTCACATCAAGATCTCAACTGTCGCTTGTTTGATCTGTCACCGAGTACCCAGTGAGACAGAGCAGAATGTGCTTTTCCAGCTCCTGTCCAAACCCTTTCCATTTCTTTAAAAGCAGCTAGGGACATAAGGACCCTAATGTACCTTTGCACTTATCCCAGTCCCAAATTGTCCTCAGCACCAGTTTGGTCATGGTTGCCTGAGACCCAAAGGGACCCATCCCACCTGGGAGTCCGAAACCATGCAGGGGCAGCGGCTGGGCTGTGGTTCAAGGGACAGGGAGCACACACCGGACAGTGGGGTTACACTAACATGCAGTCCATTTATTTTTGAGGGTTTTTTTTTTTTTTTCCTTTGTTCTGGGATTTATCTTTTTGCTTTATCAAGCCACTGCAAACATTGCTTTGGCTGTCAGCATGAGCGCAGAGACACACATTCCCGTACCCGTGGCAACTATGCAATAAATACCATCCAAACAAATGCTAAGAAAAATTAATAAAGAAAGAAAAATATTCCTTTTCCCACCCCCAATCACAAAACACTGTTAAGTCAACAGAATTTAATCTAGTTTATTCTCCAAAAAAAAAAAAAAAGGAGGAAAAAATATGAAAAAAAAAAAAAGCAGGTCTTATCACTAGCAGTAAATAAATTTGTACAACCATTCAGTCTGTATAATAGGATGAAATAAATCTACATCTTTCTTATTTTGGTGCGTTGAATTATACATACAAACAACAATTACAGGAACTTGTTCACAATGCGTATAGACCTGGAGAATGGCTATCTGAAACCCCCTTGTTGGCAATGTCCGCATGTTAACACTGATTGCCTGACACCATTGGTACTTCCTATGTAAAAGGCCGGTGGCCCAAAATGAATGATCTCCCTACAGGTTTTATTTATTTAGTTATTTAGTTAGTTAGTTAGTTAGTTAATGCATCATCAAAACCGTTCTAGCCAGCCCCCTCCCCCTCCCCGGAAACGAAAAAAAAGAAACCAAAACAAAAACCAACAAAAAACATAAAATAAAATAAAAGGAGAAGACATGACTGGCAGTTGGTCCATTTGTTCGTAAGACCGCGTTTCCTCTTGGTCTGCATTGTTTGTTTTTCTGGTTTTTAAATTGTCCTCCCATCTTCTTTTTTTTTTTCTTTTCCTTTAAAAAAAATTCTCTCGGAGTCCTTCATGCCTTTTTCTTTACAGCTCCTCAGATGCAATAAAGTCTTCCTCAAATGTACAGTATTTCTTACAATATAAGTTATATGCAATGTTCAGCGTTTTTTATTTTATTTTATTTTATTTTATTTTTTCACAGCACTAGAGATCCTGTCCAATAGGGAATGCAAGTTCTGAATGGCTTATTCACAAATGGTATCCAGATTCAGTGGGTAAGAATACATAGACGCCATAGTGAGTTCCTTTAAAAAGTGGCAAACATCACTTTTTTAAAACTTTTATTTTTTTACTTTTTTCTCTTTTTTTCTTTTTTTTCCTTTTTTGTGCTTTTTGTAGTTTTTTTCTGCATTTTTAATTTTTTTTCTCTCTCTCTTAACGCCTTCAAATGACTTTTTTTTTTTTTAAATTTTTTTAATTCTTTTTTTTTTTTCCCCCTCCCATTTGATTCGGGACGTCAGACCCACAACCACACGCCTGCAAAAATGCAAGTAGTATATAAAGTAAATCTCATTTTGAGACCGTAAGCATTCAGCAGGGGAGTCTCTTGCTAACCCATGGCAGTGACCATACTGGAAGGGTGGTGAGGTCCGAAGGAGAGGCTGGATGGAGGATGCATCGGTGTCGGCGTGGTCAGCATGTGGCTGGAGTGACTGAAAGGTGAAATGTGGCTGATGGAGGACATGTGTCTGGAGAGGGCGGCGGGGTTAAAGGAGCTGCTCTTGGGAAAGTCTTCAAGGTTGTCGTGGACCTTTTTGCACTTTTTGGATTTGCTAGACATCTTTCGGTTTCTGGTCTGAATTCCTTCTTTCTTCATAGTCAGGGGTCTGTTAATCTAAACAAAAATCAATTATATTTTTGTGCTTCCATCCCTTCTCCCCAGATCACCGTGGGATCCATGTAGGCCATGCCCCAGCCCAGCAGGACCAGCTGTCACAGCCTCCCTCCTCCCCGGTACACACCATGTGCCATGGCTACCCAACCTCTCCATTTCCAACCCAAAATTCAGATCCCTCCAGGAAATCCCAAGCTTGGTTGAAATTTCTGAAGACAAGACGGCAGAAAATTGCTGGAAGAGCCACACAGGAGCAAAACATACCCGAATAATTCACAGCAGCTGAAAAATTTCAACTATCTGTACATTAGGTAATTGCACCGTGTTCAGGTATGAAACCAATCATTACCTCCTGGAAATATTCCCCACAGACACTGCCTCACCCTGAGGCTTCCTGTCTGATCTAAAACCATTAGCAGCAAGAACTGCTGGGATTTCAGTGCTATGAGGGGTCTCAAGCTTTCACAGCTCCATTAGGAAGCTGGGCAACTCTTCACAAAAGGGACAGGTATTTGTCTTATTTTTCTTCTTTACAAAGATTTTGCTCTGATTATCCTTTCTGGTTTTCTTTAGCTAATCTGATTTTATTTCTAAAAGCTTCCAGGTTTTTTTAGAAGGGGGCTGAAACAGGTATCTGTGCTGACCAGCAAATCATTTTCGACATACATACAATGTATCTGTAGAGAAAATAAACATTAAATTCTTCTGAAACTACACAGCAAAAATGATCGTCCATGCACCCATCAAGGGTAGGAAATGGTAGCAAAAGATCTGTTGTAAAAAACTCTTATTATTCTTATTACTTGACACTGTCCTGTGCAGGGCCAGGGGCTGGACTTTGATAATTCTAGTGGGTCTCTTCCAACCCAGAATATTCCATGATTTTGTGATTCTATACTGCATAGAGAGCCAGCATCACAACATGCACTAGCACAGGTGACATGAAACTCCCACAAACAACACTTGGGAACGGATTTATGCCTTCAATGTCCCTAAACGACTTTAAAAATCTGGGCTTGGGAATGTAAATGGGTCTTGCTCTGGCTCCTCTGTAGGATTTCACCTATAGCAGAAGGCAGAAAATCATCCTGAGGCTGAACTTATTTTTGTAATAAATGTGAGCACGTGATGGTGCTGATGGACATTCGACAAAAGGGAGAAAAAATGGATCCACTGTCCACCAGGATCTACTGTGAAGGACAATGAAAAATGTCTCTGCAAGGGTGCTGAGCAACTCTTTGTCTGTAAGCCCTTAAATCAGCACAAGGAACAAAGCACTCCCTTCTTCCAGATCACAGCAAAGTTTCACTTGCTGCCCCTTTCTGGTCCCTTTTCACAGCATAGGAATCATTCCTGGATTTCTCTCCCCAAGGAGGCTGGGATAAAATAGTTCCCTGTTACATGCAAAGATGGAATTATGGTCAGAGGAAGGACCAGGCTCATCTCTGGTTTAGGCATCCCAGAGTTTGACATTCCAGTCTGAACTTGTGATCCCAGGCTCTGTTTACCAGCAGTGACAAGAGCCTTCACCTCACCTAAAAATGGGTGAATAAAAGGTTGATTCCTCTGCCTCTGGATAAAGGGAGCCAGAGAGAGCAGCCCTGCTTGCCAACAGCTAAAGGTAGGAAGGAAGAATCTGCCCATGAGAAGCCCAACAACAGCCCTGCAGCAGCAGCAAGCAGAATTTAAAGTGTCGTAGGTTCCAAACACAGCATAACCCACTTCCCTGGCTTTCTGTCCCCACTGAGGGAATGAGGATGCACACACAAGGGTGGTCTTTTGCTCCAGATAAATGACTTGGATTGGAAATGTTTGCCTGGCCTGTTTTAAGATTTTAACAGGGATGTGCTGCCCAGGTTCGAAGCCAGGAAGAAGTTCCAAGTGAGCCCCACCAGGCAGCAACATTAGAGGAGGCCAGGAAGTGTCAATCCCTGATCAACCCAGCTCAGATTTGGGCTGACACACACAGCCCCAGCCCCACCAGCTTCAAATGAGGATCTGTATCACGATACAAAGGCTCAGGAGCAGCCAGAACCAATTTCCAGTTGAAGCAGCAAAGTTTCAAGCCTGGGAGCTGGTCGAAGCAAAGTGACATAAGCCTGGTGGTGGGACTGGGGCCGTGCTGGGTCTTGGAACAAGCACAAGGCTCTGACCCTTGCTTGGTGTGAAGTCCCATGGGACAGTGAACACTTCCCCAAAGCAACATCTCTCCTGTTTCACTCAATCTCTAAGAACAGGATGGTCCAGGCTATGATTTGATGTGAAACTCAAGGATGGGAACATCAGCTCTGTGTCGGGATGGTGACAAAGCCATGGCTAACCCCACACCTGGGGTCAGAGCTGCCATCCAAGATGTTGGGTGGCCACATATTCCCAGTGTAGATGGTCTCACACTCTGAGAAGGCAACTAACCCAAGAGCCAAACGGATAAGGACTCAGATAAATGTCAGGAGCCAGCACAGTCAAAGCAGCAAGCTGGAAATTTTTTCCATTGATTTCAAAGATCAGTCACAGCAGGGTTAAAGTGGTCCCCAAAACATCAAAGCCAAGGACCCATCTCTGTTTCTGGGGTAGAGAAATGAAAGACCCGGAGGGAAGACCTTCTCCGTGAAAATTCATTCTGATAAAAATGACAAACACATGCTAAATTAAAATTAAACCAGCCCAATGCATGTATATGAAATTCATTAATTTCAGATGGAGCCAATTAATTATGGGCAGGAATTATGCTCTTTGTTTTATCGTATGCAAAATACTGACTGCTCTGCTCTCGGGACACATAGGCCTGCTTTAGGTTATTGTGAAAGGGGCCTTTTCTGATGAATTTTACCACAAATAATGGCAAAACACTCACTTCTATGGGCCCAGCCTGCTGCACACCTCCAGCAAGGTACACTCCCACCCATCCCTGAAGTGTGCGAAGGCTCATCCCACTTCTAAGGACTAAAATAACAAGGATGAGAACCTCATCATATTCAACAGATCAAATCCAGGGGATAGTCTTAACCATTATAGGTCTGATCTTGCTCTGCCTGAAGACAATGGGATTTTGCCATTGACCTCAATAAGGTCCTGTCACTGAAGTGGATTTATCCTTCAGACATAGTCATTACAACGTTGGGTTAATCTTCCAGGCTGGCTGTATCTTAGAAAGCACTCTGGGATGCCACAGGATGAAAGGCACCGTATCAATGTGAAATATTAGTCATTGTTAATACTGGTGTTAATGGAGCCGGCTCTTGTTGAAGTCAGTGGGAGGAATGCCAACAGTTTCGCTAAATGCACCCCAAGACTATTATGATTATTGCTTATATCCTACTGACAAATGGGTTTGCTTAAGCTGTGGGAATCAACAGTAAAACAAACTGATATAGCTCCATGAAAAAATTAACACCATGGAAAAAAATTAGCCTTTTCACTGCAGTCGTTCCCGGTGTGGACATGAAATCTGGGTAAGTTTCAACTGCAGATCAATCCATTAAAATATCCTAATGATGTTAANGGGGGGGAGGGTGTGAATAAACCAGCAGACAGGAATTTGCTACAGCCTAGCCTGAACAGGGTTAAGTCAACTTCCAAGCATCCAAAGACCTTCCACTGGCACTGGCAAAACATCTATGCTGACAGCTGCTTGGGAGGGACATGCTACAGTCAGTCTCTCTATTTCTGACCCCTCTCCTGATGGAAATCAGGAGATAATACACAAACAGTGAGTAGGACCACACTTCTCACCACAATCATAACTAAATACTTAAGTAAATACTTCAGCAAATACTAAAAATTTTACTAAATACTTTAGTAAATGCTTTAAAAAAAAAAAAAAAAAAAAGGATATACCCATTCTTATCTGGATTTTAGTATCCCTCCCTGGTTATTTTTCTGCACACAGGAACGCAATCCTCTGGGGGTTTCATTTAAGCAAGGCCCATTAATGGCGTTGCTCATAAGGCAAGATACTACTTGACTTTGTTAAGTAGCTGTGCTGAGCTTTTAAGCAGCTGTTGGTGTTTTTAATGAATGTGAAAATGGTTCCAATGTGCTCAAGGCCTGCCCCATGTCACAAATTTCACAGCTGGATCGGCGTTTCCCTAAACAGTGGATCTAGAGGTCAATTCAGGCCAACTAGGTTTGCAGTGTTAGTGCAAAAAAGAAAAGGATGTGCTCTTGCAGGCACATCTCTGGAGAGCCTCAGCACTCAGACACCATTGTAAACAATTCAGGAGGAGATTTCTCCAGTCAGATGTCTACAGTGGAAGTAGCTCATCATCCTGCCATCTTTTGCAGTCATGGGGAGGAACTACACTGTCTTCAAGGGTAGAAGTCGTCCCACTGAAACACAGACATCCACCAGCATCAGCTGAGAAGAGCCGATTTTCTTCAAAGGGCTTCGCTGGCTACAGGAGGAGTCAATCCCTAGAGGTTTCCCAATGAAACACGATTTAAGTCCTACCACTGTGGTTACAAGGCCAAAATGGAAACAGAGCACAAGCATAATTCGCCCCCTCAGTGAAGCTGGCTGACCTTGGTCCCCTCCTAGCGAGGAAATAGCAAACAGAGTATTTTCTCGTGGTATTCTGAGTTTTCACTCCGAGTCCAACCCGTTTGTTTGCAGTGATCACACTGAGAGTTTGATGACAAGCTTTACTTGCTACATGAGACTCAAAGCATGCTGAGACACCTGCCCACTAAAGGGTAAACACATTTTACTTTTTTCCAAGAGAGATGCCTCCCATGAAACTGGTGAAAAATTAGCCTGGTTGTTTGTTGGGGTTTTTTTTCCTACTTAATCCAAAATTGTTTACTCATCCTAAGAAACCAAACAGTTTGAAAAAACAAATGGAAGGGACTGAGGTACCACAAAGGTTGGATGCCCCATGAAACCCGAAATGTCTTTGATGTGTTTGCATGGGTGGACACAAGGGCGAAACATAGCCCCAGATTTCCAAACCAAACACAAAGCAATCAACCACTAGTGGAAAAAATAAAAACATATCAAAGTAGAGAAAATGCCAAGTCTTTTCCTTCTTTTGACATAATAATTTTTCTAATGCTACATTTGGAATGAGAGGAAGAGTAGCCTTAAGTCTCCTTTATTAGCAGTATTACTCAGTGGAAGACCTTTCAGGTCCCTTTAGCTCTTTCCCTGGGGCACATATCCCTAGTTTCTGCAAGCTGGCTTTGCATGGAGATATTAGATTAAATATGCCAGCCATTTCATTCCATTTCTCCTTTCCTTCCATGACAGATGCTTTAAAATTCACATCACAGGTTGAGCAGACTCTGCAACCCACTAACTCAATCAAGTCCTTTTTTGGTTTGGGACCCATTTGCAGCAACCAGCACAAACACAGGGCCTAAACAAATCATCTTTGGGGACAGGACAAAGGCAGCCACAGACTCAAGAATGATCTAAATAGTTTCTGGCACGTATTTCCTTTTTTCCAGAGTTTGTATTTGCTGGAGGAACCAAGCTACACATAGGAGGGGTATCAGCTTGCAGGACAGTGTGCTGTCTTTTCCAACTCTCTGAGCCCAATCAGCAGCAGATAATGCCTCTCTGTGTTGACCCACCCCTCCTTCCTTGGCTCAGGCATGGAAAAGCTCTAACATTACCCATGGACAGTCTTGTTTTATACCTCCCCAAGTTGGATAGGCTACGTTTGAAAAGCTGACGACTCATCGCTCCAAACCCCAAGGTCCCCAAAGGGATAATGGAGGTCTTGGAACCACCCGAGACTGGAAATCCTTAAGTTAAGGAAGAGTTTGGATCATCGAGCACCGAAGCTGAGGCCCCATTATTGAGTATTACAGTCACACTTACATTGTGCAGCTTGTAGTAGAGCCCACAGGCATTACAGACGGGATCGCCGTTGGCATTTCTCCTCCACAGGGTGGTAGTGGTGGTCTGACAGTTTGCACAGGATGTGCCCGCCCTCCTGGCTGCAGACTGTGGGAAGGAGGGAAAGAGAAGGAGAGGAAGAGAAAAACACCCGTGTTAAAAAAAAAAAAAAAAGCAATCAGCAGAATTTCTGAGAAGGAAAACATAAAGCCTGCAAGACTGATGCACATCAGCAGAGGCCTCCAGAAACTGACTTGTGAGAACAAATAATAATTGTGAAAAAAAATCCCCAAGGTACTTTAATCCCAAATTATATGTGAACTGAATCAGGTGCCAAAGGGCATCCTAAAAGTGAGTGCTAAACCTCTGATAGAACTCATCAAAATTAGCAGTGCTGGCACAGCCCATTCCAGAGGGGAAAATGTTATTTAAATGCCAACATGTCTTTCCATCTTAATTCTCCCAGACCCCCCAGGGGTCTAATTCTGCAGTCAGGGCCTGAACTGACAATTGCTGGAGTCAAGGGCGTGAGTCACCCCGGCTCCAGCAAGCGCCGGGTGAGACCCGGGTGGGCAGCTGCTCGCCGCGCGCGACCGCAAGCACAGCCCGGTCCCGTAAATTCAGCTCAGCTTCAAAGGAGACAAGCTCCAGATCGGAAATAACACTGTGGCAAAGAGCAAGAATCCCAACATTTTAATTACACCCTTTTCTCAGCCCAAACCTTCATGTTTATTTAAGGATTGGTAACAAGCCTGAAAGAAGAATTTGCCGTTTCATAAAGGGGTAGGAACAAGAGAAAAATCTACGTGGCAAAGTGTATACAGAAGCTTTTATTGTTAGCTGTGATAATGACTTAGCAAAGTCAAATTTAGTGAAGTTGCTCTTCTTTCACATGCATAAAGTCATACTTATCATTTAAAAACTGTAACTTTAGCAAACAAATTGTCCTTCTGCCACTGCAGGAGGAGCAGGAGTTTTCAGACTGCTGTGTGAGCGCCTATGTGTGTTTGCGTGTGTGCAAATGCCTACAGCTCCTAAAAAAAAGAAGAAGAAAGACCTTTAGATCCCCATCCTATCTCTTCTTCATCAATATGACACGGTCCCAGAGCTCTGATTTCATCCCGATGCGTTGCTTTCAATGGGACTGCTCATGTGCTTAAAGTTAAAACATGTGCTTAAGCGATTTGCCAGATCATAGCAATGCTTGGCACCTTGCAGAACTGAGCCTTTAATGCTCTCTTTTGTGCTCTCACTGTTTCAAATTTACCCCTCACCCCACACAGCCGCACACTGTAACACATCCAACATTAAAAAAAAATAAAAAAAGAAAATACCGCATCTTTGGATACCGTACAACAAACCCAAAATGCAAACATGGACACTGGCACAGCCTTAGCGTTAATACCAACTCTTGTTAGGTCATGTTGCAATTTTAATCATAATTGAATGCGGCGTAGGTGGAGAGAGGACGGGTTGGTTTTGCTTTAGATAGAGGAGGATTTTTTTTTTCTTTTAATGAGACAAAAAGGACCGTCTGAAAAATAAATAAGACAATGCCCATGAGCACTAGGAAGCATCACAGGGTGGCTGATCTGACAGCAAGTGGGTCTCTAAGGCTGCCCGTAGGGACAGTCCCATTTTGCCTGACCGTAAACCACTCCGAACCAAGCCAGTCCCAAGGAGGCCTTTAGCTGACTTCTCTGTGCTGATGACAAGCAGGAGCTGGGGACAAGGGACATGGGACTTGAAAAAATCCCAGGGCCAGAAGAGGAGATGAAGCATCCCACCATGAAGAGCAGAGCCCCGAACTGATGCATGCACATCTCCTGACCATTCCGTGGACCCAAACCAGGTTCCCTTCCAAATCACCATGATAATGAAATAATGGATTTGCTCCAAATGCCACATGGAGACAACAGCTTGCAAACCTAGGTTCCCTCTAAAGAGCTGGAGAAGAGTTTGTAGCTCTCTGCCCCCCAACTCCTGACACTCGGCACACGTGGCTCGGAGGGCCATGAGGCTGGATTGAGTCTCTTGGTGGCAGCTTTGCCCTTATCAGACCCAAAAATCAAGCCTAAGGAAATTTCTAAAAACCAGTGATATTTGACTCATCCCACACAGGGGAAGCATCCCCTTTGAAGATATTTGGGGTTTCTACACAGCACCCGCTGTAATTTCTTTTACAGCAAGCGCATTCAAAAGACACGCCTGGTCACCACCTTGCTGCCTTCAAACAAACTCTGACATTAAATAAGCAAATAAATCACAACATCTACAGTCTTCTCTAAAGCCATTTCCAGCTACTTTGTTTCGCTTACAAAAATTCAGCATCACTAGCTGAGTATTTTAAGCTCTTTTGGTCCCAGGCTGCACCTTTTGTGCTGTACCAACTTCTACCGGAGACACGGAGACACCGGCAGTGGGCAGGAAACAATGAATAATAACGCTATTGTAAAGCTCCCAGCAATGGCATCCACTGACGCTAATCACCGGCTCGGGCCTGGCCATGTCAGTAATGGGATGACTAATTAGCTGCCCCATGTCATCTATAGGACCAAAGCCCATGGCACAGCTGCCAGTGAGCAAAGGCACAACTTCAGAAGCGCTAGCAGTGATGAGAAGGTGAAATTGAGGAGGTTGGAGGAACCAAGTACTAATAAAGATGTTTAATTAAGGGGCATTTTCAGTGTCTGCATTTACCCACAAAGCTCCAAGCATCATTTTCCTAAAATAAGATAGCATGTGCATGTTCCTGCTGAGGAATTTGCTATAATCCGTCCAAAACCAGCTTGGCTTGACATGGAAACAGAGAGCTCTGAATCTGCATGGGCAGGGAATGGGAGAGAAACTAAAGGAAGGTTTTATCTCAGCAGTAATGGGGCTGCCACTGCCTGTGACAGGGACAGGAATGGCCTCCAGGAGTGCTGAAGGCATTTGAGGCAGTGACGGTGTGGTACCACCTGCCTGTTCTTGATCCCCCTGACAAAATCTCCAGGTCTTCCACCTTCCCCCTCGAGATGAAACAGAGCTGTCTGAGCCCCCTTGGCCGGCAAGACTTCATCCCTGTCATCTAAAGGACACCCTCACAAAGACGCCCATTGAATTTAACAAGGCTTGGGCTGGGTTCTCAGCATCTAAGAATTTCTTTGCCTCCTCTCTCCCACCCATCAAATCCCATCATTAGTTTCAGTGCAGCTGTGATCAGAGCTTATGAAACTAGCCCAAGGTCACGCAGGAAACTTGTGGCAGAGGGAAAAAGCTGGATCAGCACCCTGAACCTCCATCCACAGCCTTCGCAGCAGGAGAGATCCAATCATGCCACAGCCACACACATGTCCACATCCAGGCACAGAAAATGCAACTGCAGGCCCAGCTCTGGNCTTTACTTCTTTTCTTTCTTCCTCTTTTTTTTTTCCCCCAAGAATGACCTTTTACTATGTATTTATTTATATAGTTCATTTTACATGTGCTGGGCTCAGGGTGACTCGGGACATTCTTTCGTGGTTCCATCAGACACTTTTTGAAAGCTCTCCCCCTCTTTCCAGCCGCTTTCCTATTCTGCCTCCCCCCCTGCTTGTTTGGATACGCTCAAGCTCCTGTGTGTTTGGACTGGGGAAACGGAGCTGTTGTTTAGGAGTTATCTCCAGGGCTCAGATATCCGGCAGCTTTTTCCTAGGAAGTTAACTTTACACATAAAGAGAGAACGAGGAAAAAAAAAATAAAGAAAACGAGGGTTGTGTGTTTAAGACAGAAGGGCTGGGGAGGAGAAGGAAAAGAGAACAAGAGAGCTGCCCAAAAAAATCAAAATTCCAGCCTGTACTTCCCTCCCTAGAAAGCTTTTCCTTTTTTCTAACAAGGCTATGAAAGATGAGAGAGACAGATATTTTCCTATACGGGAAAAGCCCCCATTGGAGGGCACGGAGAGGTTTCACACGCAGGAAGTTTGGCGGGGTAGAGGAGCAAATCCACGTCTTCCCCAAAACTCCCATGGACAGACAGAGTTATTGCTGATGCCCCTCACAGCGTAGCCTTTCCTGGGAATGTACCCTGCAAATGCTTCCCAGAGCTAGAGGGAATAAAGCTGATTCAATTTTATGGGTGCCTCACAGGTGGGGAAGCTGATCCCGACCTAAGAGCTGCCAGACAGAGCTGTGAGCACCGTCAAGGGGAACACGAATGAACCAGCCCTGTCCTTCCCGCAGGGTCTGGCCGTGCCGGGCACAAGCCTCTCCAAACTGGCCAGATCCATCCATCAGCTCAGAAATTCCACAGAGAAGTGAGAGCCACTTTTCCTCCATGTTTTGAGCAGCCCCCAAGAGCCCTTCCACATCTTTAATCCTGACAAAACCAAACGTGCCTCGATTTGAAACGTTCAATAACTTCCCAAGCAGGGACCATAATTTTTTCCCCCGCTTGATATATTTTTTCCCCTTGTGGTCTGTCTGATTATTTGCCAAATACACTTTAACACATTTATTAGCCATGCCCACAGCTTCCAGACCTTTTTGTGGCTTCCAGGGAAATGCATGAACAGGTCGCTGGGGATCCTGTAACATACTGCCTGTGCTTAGAACAGCCACCAGTCTTGTAACTATTATTTCAAACATTTACCCACACATTTCATCTTCCTCCAACTTCTGTAGCCTGGGCACACGCTTGGCTTTGCACACTCACCATCCTCTGCCTTGTGTCCTTGTGACACAATGTGAGACCCAGATGGCACAGACATAAATGGCCACACCAGGTACCAGTGGCACCAGGACCTGATGGTTCCAGCTCTTTGCAAGACCAAGGTCTGTCTGATGCCCCAGTGACACCCGGGATCCAGTCTGGGTCCCTTCTCCATAACACCAGCAGCCAAGGGAGGATAGAAACACATTAAGAAGGGGAGGCAGAAGTTTGGAGAGACCAGAAGAAATCCTGTATTCCTCATAATCTCTCTGGTCACTAAGAAATTATTATCCTGCCCTTAGGCCCTGGAAAGTGTCACTGTCCCGGGGTCACCATCCAGAAGTACCGTGTGGAGTTGAAAACTCAGTTCTGGTTTGCAAGAAGCTCTGGATCTTGGTTTTTAAACCTGTCTTGCAGTTTGCAAGATGACCAGACAACTGAGGCCCACAGCAGCTGGGACCAGCTCTCCAAGAATCCCCCCCTCCCAGCCATCTCTGGTCCCGCAATGGGACCAGTGGGAGCTGGCTGAGGTTCCCTGTCCATCCCGAGCTGCAGATAGGAAGCCAAAGCTGCAGAAGAAGAAGAAAGAATAAAATAGAAGGAGACTCACCAGTCTTCTCTTGGGTTTGATCAGGGGCCGGTTCTGCCCGTTCATTTTGTGGTAGAGTCCACAGGCGTTACACAAATAGTGCCCAGTGCCGTCTCTTCTCCACAGAGGGGTTGAGGTAGCCCCACAATTTACACACTCCCTGCCTTCTGGAAACAAGAGAGCACATGGTTCACTTAGGGAAAGAAGAGATAAAAGGGGCTGGGGAAAGCCCCCCCTCCCCAAAAAAAAAACCCCACAACTTCCCCAGAGACCCAGACATGCCAGACCCTGCCAGTACCCCCCAAGGTCAGGATTTCCAAGCAAGGGTCCAAAGCCATGACTGAACGATGTCCCTGGCAGAGTCTGGTGGGGTCTGATCCTGTCTCACTCCCCAGCACTGCTCCACAGGCAGCATCAGGCCTGTGTGCCAGCAGCAGGGAAGAGGGACAGTGACAATGAAAACCCAATTGCCATGGTGGCTCAAGGGGCTCCCCAGAGAAGCTCTCACTCCTCCCACAGGTCCCTCCTTTGGGGGAGTGGGAGTGCTGACAATTTCCCCTCACCTTTGGATTAAGGACTTCTACAACTCTGGAGACCAAATGTTTCCATAGGCACCAGAAAAACCTTGGCAGGCTTTGCAAGAAGCCTCTAGCCCCCTACACCCAAAATAATGGATACAGAATTTAAGTCCATGACCCTCCTTCTGATGTGTACGAGGACCCCAGTGTCACTCCTTGAGCACTCTCCCAGCTCCCAGGAGTGTTCATGAGCCTGGAGGGCTCTTCTTCTGGCCTCAGGTCAAACCATGTCAAGGACCCCCAAAATAATCACAGATACCCCCCAAAACACCTCCCCAGATCCAGCCAACACATAGCAACTCTGACAATATCTGCTACTGATTAATTTGAAATTAAGCTTCCACCGCCCAAAACTTTCAGAGACCCCTCTGGTTTCCCCACCACATCTGCAGCCTGATGGTCCATCAGGCCTGCCTCGTAAGTTCTTTCCCTCCTTCTTCTCCTTCTTTCTGGGCACCTCTTTATCCTCTCCCTGGCTGTTGCAAGGGGAGAACTCCCCCTGCCCAACAGTTCCCAGCTTGGAGGAGGGAACTGGGAGGGTGCAGACCCTGCCTCTCAGCTACTTTCAGAGGGTTGAGGGGTTTTACATTGCGTCTTTGGTTTGCTGGGGGAAGTTTTATTGTACCTAACGTCAGTCGTGGACCACGGCAGAGCTCAGCTGGGCAGGGCAGAGCGGAGCCAGCTCAGCACAGAGCCGGCTCCCCTCTGCCCCAGCCCATGCTTGCCTTCGAGCAAGAGGCATCCGTGCCCTAACCACAAACGGCAACCGTTTTTCCAGAGCCTTTGCACCGAACCCTTCTTCTCTCACACCCCCCCAACAACTATAACAACAAAAAAATACGTTTCCAGCCGTCTCTCCCTCTTTTATCCTGCAAAATCACCCCCTTCCTCCTTTTCCTCCATATCTAACCCTCTTTGTCTGAGAGCTCCCAGCTTGCTAAAATCAACTTTTAAAGGGGGGAAAAAAAAAAAAAAGAGAGAAAGAAAAAAAAAATAGGTGTTGCTGCTGGTGTTGGTTTATCACGAACCGCAGATGTCTTTCTAGAAGGCAAAGTAACAGAAAGTTGCAAAAGAAAACAAGAGGGGAGGGTGGAGGGGGGCCGAGACGGTTTGAAAATACCGCGCAGCCGGCGGGTGCCCCGGCGGGAGCTGCGGCTCGGCGGGCGCCGGGGCGGCCGGGGGATGCTCAGCACCGCCCGGGGCGACAATAAACCGGTCCCTACCCCGGACACAGCACCCGGTCCGTACTGGGGCCAGGCGGGGAGCCGGTCCCGTTAATACCCAGGTCGTTTTGTTCCCCTCCGGTTAAACGGGGCAGCCGCTCCCGGGCTGTTTGAGTCTCTGTCCCTCTCTTTTGTTTCGCCCCATCTCTCTCTCTCTCCTGCTTTCATGTACAAAACATACAGGTCTGGGTTTTTTTGTCACTCTAACCGCATCCGGACTCTATTAAAGTTCCTGGCGCTGGATAAACAATGCAACTGTCGCGTGCAGCAGTCTGAAAATAATTGGATTAGCTCAAACATATCAGCTAAATAGAGACAGTCCCTGCTCAGACAGACAGAGTAAATGTCACCCTGGAAAAACCCTGAAAACTGATCTCATTCATGCCAGGCAACCCCGCAGCAGCCTCCTCGGAAAAACAAAATAGAGGGAAAAAAAAAAAAATAAAAGGGGGAAAAAGAGTTTTGACTAAGTGCCCTTTCCTCTGCACACAAACACGCTCCCCTCGGCTCACTCCCAGCCCTCCGTGCACACAAATATCCAAGCCGGGTTGTGTTCAGCCGTCGGGAGCCAGAGCCGCGCAGCCCCTCGCACCCCATTCCGCGGGGTGCGCACAGAGCTGGGACCCTTCAGTTCCCCCCGGCAAGGGCGGCCAGGGCAACACTTTTGGGGACTTTCATTGTGGGTGACCCAAAGCCCCTGGCACGGAGCTGGCTGGAGTTGGGGGCTGCGTGGGCGAACTCTCCGCACCGCCCCGGGGAAAACCCTCCCCGCATCCCCGGGCGCCGCATGGGAAGAGGCCCTGGGAAGAGCGAGGCGGAGGGCGGGCGGGGGAAGTTGGCCGGGATTTAGCACCATTATTAAAATACAGAGAGATCACTAATGCTGCGGTTCCCTCGGTTTCGCTTCCTCCCCGGGCGCCGCAGCTGAGCGCACCGTGGGCGCTGGAGAGGTCGGGTCGCCCCCGGGAATGGAGCCCCGCGGCACCGGGTGGGTGGATTGGGTTCCTAGGCCTGGTTCTATCCCCAGCCAGGGTTGGACAAGGGGGAATTCGGCCATAAACCTAGCAGAGCAACCTGTGGAGAAGGTGAAGTGTTGTGTGTGCCCCCCACGAGGGCTTCAGCCCCTGCTGCTCATCACGCGGATGCTTGAGCACGTGTCTGTCCTTGCAGCGGGGAGCGAGGGGTCAGCCCCATCCCTTCGCCCCCCATTTCTTCCAACCATCCCCCCCCCGCAGCTTCCTCTTCCCAACAAGGGGGATGAAGAAGCCAAAAGCCCTACCTGTGCTTGACCGTGCTTTCGGTCGCGATTTACACCCAAACCCGGTCGGTGATCCTCCTAAGAGGCTACTGGGGGGAAAAAGTCCAGAGCCATATTCTGGGACATACGGTGGGTAGGTAGTGATGGGGTGATGAGCGGAGGAGGTGGCTCCTCCTAAAGAGGCCATGCTGCTCCGAGAGTGAGAGGACTCCAGCTTCATGGTATCGGCCAGGGACACCTGGTATTTGATGCATTCCTTCTCGTCCTGCCGGGTGGAGCCGGTGGAGCCGGGGGTAGAGATGGACGGATCCGGGGACACATCTTTAGGAGGGGTCGGCGGGAAGGTGAAGAGGTGCGGGCTGGAGTGGCCGGCGGATAAAGTGGAAGAGGAGGCGGGTGGGTAGACGGAAAGGGGTCCCGGTGAGCTGTGATGGATGGAGGTCTTGGAGAAGGGGCTCAGGTTCCAGGGGGAAGCGCTGTGATGGCTGCTCAGCGCCTTGCTGCCGTCCAGCCAGGGCAGCGAGCCGTGCAGCAGCGGGGGGCGGCACACCTGGCTCCCTGCTCGGAGAAAACACGGAGACACGTCGGTCACATCCCTCTGCCACCCTGGCAAAGCCCCCCGTGGGGGTCCCGGGACGTGTTTCCCCCACCACCACCCCTTGTCCCTTCCAAAGAGCTCAGCATGCGGGGAGAACAAGGAAAATTACATCTGATGAGAAACCCCGTTCCTCTTTAAAAATTAAATTTTAAAAGCTGCAAGAGCACGTGGTGGCAGCTCCGGTCCTGTTGAGGAACGGGTTTTGTGTTCGGGACCCTCCAAGCAGGGTGCCAGCCCTGTGACACGGGACTTGTCGAGCTCTGCTACACTCTCTCCGTTTTCCAGGCAATCCCAAAAAGACTTTGAAGCAAAGATCCTGCGTGAAATTGCCAAGTCCCGACTGCAGAAATATTTTTTTTTTCTTAGCTGGAAAATGATTTCCCGAAAAAAGCCGTGAGCTATAAACCCTGGGAATTCTCTGGTCAAACGAAGAAGACCAGAAAATGCCCACAGACACGATAATAACCTCTGCAACAGGGCTGATAAACTTTGCAAACCACTCAGTTTGTCTTTTCTTCTTCCATGAGACTGCACAGAAATGTCAGATGGCTTTTTCGCAATTATATGGCACACACAGAGGGTACCAACTGCCTCAAAAGAAACGCTCCATACTCTTTTTTTTGACAAGGGACACTTCACTTATCTTTTAAAATATAGACCTGGACTTCGTGGGGGAAAAAATCCACTAGATTTCCGCAGTCAAATCTTTTCCCCTTTGGTTATAAATGTTCCTAAAGGCTTGCACCTAATATTTTGAATTATTTTCGGCCCTTGCTAAACAAATAGAAAAGTCTATCCAAAGAATTAAATCTAGCCAAATCCACAGCAACTGGAGCAAATGGCTGTAAGATGGAAAACACAGTTTCTCAACTGGAAGGGAGCAAGTTTGTGCCTGATAATAAAGCCCTGGAAAGTCTCTGACACCTAGAGATCCTTAATCTCTGTAGGCATTGTGATATGTGTATTGAGATCGCTAAATATACAGAAGGAGAGATGCAAACAGGGATCTATAGAGCCACAGATAGTTATAGGGTGGACACATGTGTTTGCATGGGACCTCGTGTGTGTCTAGAAAAGCTCCAAACTGGTTTTCACCATACCAGTCACTCGTGAACAATACTGAAAGTCGCTGCTCGAAAGGAAGGGAAGGTGGGTTATATGAACAGAAAGGGTCAAGATTCATTATCTTCTCCAGGAAGTAGCATAGTAAATAATATTCAGACTAGATCAGAGAGACCGCATTTCCACTTTCTGCTGATATATTGGGAAAAAAAATGAAATGAAAAGGGAAGAAAAGAAAGAAAGGACAAAGGCTGCTGATCCTTAAAAATAATTGTTTTAAAGGGACTAATAGAAGAACAATGCAGTTACTGAGCGGAGCCTAATGCAGGCTCACACTCAACAAGTTGCTGAGGGATGGGAGCAGGCTCCTGAACCCGTTCGGCTCCATCTCCACTCCGGTCATCCCATTTTCTCCATGATTTTGGGGTTATTTCCACTGAAAACCTCGGGGATTTAGATTTTGCCACGACAGAGATCACTATCCTTTTTTTTTTTTTTTTTT
>WAAG01009517.1:13190-48468 GCA_013390105.1 Tichodroma muraria | reverse complement strand
GGGGAAACGAAAAATCAAGGATCGTCCTGCAAAAACCGCTTGGGAACACCTCGGAGATGGAGTCCCCGCACTATTGTCTCTGCTCCTCCGGCTGGGGCTTGCTGGGGGGCGGGAGGGGAGAGAGGGAATTTGGGCACAGGCGCAGGCGCATCCACGCTCATCCCCCCCCTCCCGCATCCGCCCCGCACCGCGAAGTTCATTTCCAGCCACGATGGCCGGTGATTCAAAGGTTAAACATAACTAATGAGGCTTTAAATGGCACCCAGGGTTTATCATAAATATCGCAGANCCGAGACCCCGAGGGCACATTCCGGCAGCGCGGAGTCCCGGAGCTTCAGGAAATGGGGCAAAAGTTGGTCACTTAGGGGGCAAAAATAAATGTATATGCATATACGTCTTGTATATGTGTGTATATATATATATATATATATATGCATATACACATATACAAGATGTGTATATGTACACCCTCCTGGTCCTGGAGGGATGTTGTTGGTTTTTTCTGCTGACGTTGGGAGTTCGCTATCGCTCCTTCTAGAGTGACTCTCTGTGAGGTGAAAGGTAACGCGATCGCCTCCCAATTCTATCTTTAGAAAACACATTCAATTAAGGTAATAACTTAAAAGCTCATTAGGGCCACGAAGGGAACCTTCCCAGCGCCAAACACCGATGGAAACAGCTCGGGCACCCCGACGGCGGGGGGAGGAGGGCTGAGCCCATCTACCATCGATAAGAAATGTGCCTTTTGCTAAGGAAAGGCTTCGAAAAGAGGATTTTAAAGCCAAGAGGCTTGTGAGCCGTGTGGACGAGGCGGGGATGAATCCTTGCGGGGTATGGGATAAGAAAAAAATAAAGGACAATGCAGCTGAAATCACTCGGGGAGTGTGTTCGTCGTCACAGGGCTGGGAAAATCCCTGCGGAATCTTCTGCTCCCAAAACAGTGCAGCGGGAGGGAGACGAGACCAACCTGGAAGATGATGCCGATCCCTCTAAANGCGAAGTTCATTTCCAGCCACGATGGCCGGTGATTCAAAGGTTAAACATAACTAATGAGGCTTTAAATGGCACCCAGGGTTTATCATAAATATCGCAGATCCGCCTCGGTGCCTGCAGTTTAGGTCCGAATATACATTCAAAGCAATAGTCAGACACCCGGAGGTCATTTAAATAAATAAACACACGGGGAAAAAAAAAAATGCACACACACACATATTTTTCCGTGTGTGTGTGTGTATATATATCTGAAATATATCTATGTGGAATATTTATATGGTGCGTGTATATATATATATACGTACACATACATACATGTATGCTTTCCATGTATAAATACAGGGAATAAATTATTTTCCTCGTGTTTTCCAACTTGCCAGGGGAGCCTGTGATTCTCCCACTGCATGTGCTTGATCCCACCTCTTACTCTCCTCCTGGCACACATTTAGACGGGTATACACCGAAATAAATACCTACACACACACACACACACACACACACACACACACACACACACAATCGATTTCGGCTCCGCCTGAACCAAGATTTGCAGTCGAACCTTCCCTAAATAAAATCCATACGTTATTGTTAAGGATAACCGCTCTGCCGGCTGCAGAGAGGAGGTTGGGGATGTTTTTATTTGCTATAATTAAACTGCCTCTCGTGTTCTGGAAAGAAAACCCACCCTCTCTGCCCCCACCCCGGGGAAAAGTTGCCAATAATCGATAATTCCCCCTTCGCCGGCTGTGAAAACACGGTCTCAGAGAGGTTATTTTTTTTTTAATATCACTGTTGCAATCTACGTTTCCAAGGAAGGGAAGAAAGCACCCTCGGTTCTGATCTCCCCAAATCAGGCGCTTTGGCATTGATCCTGCGCTTTGTGTGCGCAGAGTATATTCGCTTTAAAACGATTTCCATTAAACGCGGCCGCCTACATCGGTAGGATCGACCTAATGACTTTGTGGGAGCGCTGGGGAGGGACAGAGGGGCTGACGGGGACCCTCGGAAATTAAAATAATCGCCCCCCCCCCTTTCCTCCCTTCGTCCGCATCTTCCATTCACCCAAATCAGGGACTTGGGAATAAAGTCAAAGCCAGACCACGACAGATAGCCGCAATTGTAAATTCCTATCCGTTACAACCAAGGTGCAAAATATATTTATAAAAATATATAAAGCACGTGGAAGAGGAGAATTTTAATTAAATCTTACTGCGGCTCTAACAACATCGAAGTGATATTTCATTCGGAGCCCGCCTCTTGCTTGTGTTTTATAGCGTTTTCTTGCCTCTGACTTTTTTTTTAAAATATTAGACGAGGTACAGAATTATAAATGACTCTTTCCTTATCTGTGCTGCTCACATATCCAGGATCAGAGGAGCTGATTAAGAAAGAAGTCAGAGGCAACGTTGGATTCATAATGATTCGGAATAATGAATCCTTATCTCTGCTTTCCAGATTATCACCCTTTCAGCTCCCAATGTTTTGTTACATGGGATAATTTATTGCATCTAATACATCACAATGAATCTGATGGCGGAAAGCGATGGGCAACATTGGGGGAAAAAAATTCGTGGGTCCTTATTTTAGTTTAGTTTCATCCTGGGGGCAGCGAAACTGATTTTTTTTTCTTTTTTTTAATTGGGAAAATACTAGGTAAATCTGATAATAATAATAAAAAGAAGTTGGAGGGGGATGATGAGGCGCTTTAATTAGTGCGTCATTTTCAGACTGAAATTAAGAAAATCGACCGGAGCGTCTTCTCTCGGTGGCTCCGAGATCCTAATTTTACATGATTTATTTTTTATTTAAGGGGAAGATAATGCATCATAAGCACTGAATAAAGCACGGAGCCGAGTTAAGATAAAATACAATTTACAATTTGCATCTCTCTTTTTTTCCCCCCTTTTTTTTTTTTTTTTTTTTTAAGGGGGGGGTGCCAAACATNTTTTCTCCCCGCCCCGTTGCCAAATAAATACATGCATAGCAAAAAATCGATAAGATTTCTACAAGGAGTCTCTCCCCTCTCTCTTCCTGTGTCTCTGCCTCCTTTCTTTTTTTTTTTTTTAAGGCATTTCTCATAAACTGGAGAAACTCCGCGTGTTGCTTTGTATGCAAATGAACGCTGCGCTGTGCTTCTGTCTGCAGAAATGAAATAGGGGATGGAGGGCGGGGTGGGGGGAAACATTCACCTGAAATTACTGATATTCGTGTGCCTGAGGAGGGCAAGATCTGCTGATATTTTGCTGGATTTGAATGTATTCGTTCGAATCCTTGAAGGGAAGCAGCAGCCGGGCTCTGCCTCCTCACCTGCGCAGGGAAAAGCTGCATTTCAAACATTTTCTGTGGCGAAAAACCCCCCTTTGCTCCATTCCGAGGGATGGGGGGAGGAGAGAGGGATTCCCACAACAGTAACAACTCAGCCCAAAACTTGATCTCAACAAAAATCACCGCAGGGGTCAACCCGATAACGGGGTTTGGGATAACCCCCTCAAAACCCTGCGAGAGGCTGCGGGATGCTCCCGGCCCGTGCTAGAGCATCCCCGCCTCCGAGAAAATGGTGCCTAAAATCCTCTTCGTGGTCAGTGTGCTGCGTCTCGATTGCTTTTTGGTTTAGGTGGGTTTTTTCCTTTTTTTTTCCCCCCTTTGTGCGCAGCCACTCCTGATGCTAAAATTTCTGGGGACAGGTGCTAGCAGCTCTGTTCTGCCTTGGTTTAAGTTTCCCTTGCTCCTTCTCATCCCTGCCTGGCTCTCATGGCACAGGGACTGTGTTTAATCATTAACCAGGTCTGGCACGGTCCTTTTTTCCAGGAAGTGAGAGCCGTTTCTAAAATGAGGTTGAAAAATAACTTGGTTTTCCCCTTTGCCTAAAGGGAAAGGTTCCAACCTGGAGTCCGGAGTGGGGGGGACCCCACGCCGCCCCCTCCCCGCTATAGATTCATCGTTTTGCATGCGGTGTTTCACAAATCCCATCCAGACGCTAATCTCGGCTTCCTTACTTTTCCTCCTCCGTATATTCTGTGCAATATTTGTCAAGGAATTTCAAGTATCAATTATAACCGCAATTTTTGATATCCTCACCCCCCCCCCCCCAATCTGAAGTGGAGATGATTTGATAGGAATATACATATATATAATAACGGTTCTCCCACAGATGAATTTATTGGACCGCGTCCCACCCTTAGCTGAACATTCAATATTCCAGCATTATCTCCACACTTAAACTCGCTTTCTCCATTTCTGTGCCAAGATAAATTTGCATAATATTTGCAGTTGTAATTAGCTGATGAACATCTCCCAGCCTTCCCCTTTGTTTTCCGCGCGTTTGGTCTTCAATTGATGCCACTTTTGATCTTTAATATTACAGGATCCCGATAGAGCATTTTATATCTTATCTGCAGCGCATGAAAGTCGCGCAGAAAGGGAGTGAGAAGGGGGGAAAAAATGGGGAGAAAGGAGAGGGAGGAAAAGGCACTGAACGAAGCTGAACTAATCAGAGTTTCGAAAGGTTGTTTCAGATGCCTGAATTCGCAGTTACGGGCCAAATGAGATAAATGGTGAAATTAGAGCCATTTAAAATAACACAGGGCTCGATCAGGTGAGCCTGATCTCAGCATCCGCCAGCATCTCCAGCATCTCCGCATCACCCGAGAAGGGCGCCGGGGGCTCCGGCGGTGGAGCCGGGCTGGGGACACGGAGTGCCGGGGTGGGGGTGGCGGCGTGTGCGTGTCCCCCTCCAGGCTTGGGGACCCCGGGGGGAGGCGCCCTGCCGACTTTTAGGGACCTGAGCACCAAAGTTGAGCTCTTTCATCTATTTATTTATTTGTTTGTTTGTTTGTTTGTTTGTTTGGCGTAGGTGGGGGAGGTGTGGGGAAGATGCTTTTCCTCACCCAACGACTGGGTCGGGAGTAGCCGGTAGCCTCTGTCCCCCGGCCCCCGGAGCACCTCGAGTGAGCAGCCCACCCCCAGGGTCACCTCCGCTCGCAGAGCCGGGAGTAGAGGATGTTATCACGTCGGGAGGGTTATTAAACCGCTAATGAATGAGTGTCTGTGAGACTCTGGACGGGCTGGAGAGACTGCGGGAGGGGGGTCGGGGGGAGAGGAGGCAGAAAGGCTCGATCTTCATGCCAATCTCTGGAACAAATAGCTAACATTTAACGTTTACACCCTGCTTGGCGACGAACTGGCGCTCCACGGACCCCTGATCCAGGCTAAAATGTCCAGAAAGCCTTTGGAGAGAACAAGTTCCTAGCTATCAGGTTCTTCTGATCTCTCTCCTCCTTTCATAGGGCTTTGGTTTCAGGCTGGACTTGTCCAATGTCTGCTTTACCGCTGCGCGCTCCTAAATGAGTGTCAAGGAGGCGAATATCAAATAGCAGAGAGGTCAAGGCGATTTGGTTAACCGTTGGCTGGGCTGATGGCTTTAAACTTGTGTGGGAGGCTGGGGACGTGGCAGGGGGAGGGAAGGGAAGGGGGGAAGGAGTGGGAGCAGAGGGGAAATAAACCTGAGAGAAGTGAAAGCAAGGAGGGGGAAGGAAGAGGGTGGTGGCTTAGAGAGCCCCCAAAAAAGCCAGGGTCAAGGGTTTCACTGTGGTGGAGGGCTGTGGAAGCCCTGGGCAGACGGTTTGTTGGTGGCCTTGGCTACCATGGAGTGTCTCTGTCCATCAGAGGGGAGTGTGTGCGTTTGGGAGCATTTGGGAGCATTTGGGTGATGGATGAGTTTTGATGGCATCCACGTTTGGGCTTGTGCAGGCTGGATCCTGGGTGTTTTCTGTGGGAAGCTGCAGGGTGAGGGTGGGTGCACCCCAGAAGAGTGGGTGCAGCCATAGGGGGTGGGAAACACGGGGGATTTTGCAGTGTGTGATTGGGAGGGGTCACACTGAGTTTGTGGCGGGGGAAAACCCACGTGCATCCGAGAAGGTGCTGTTGTGTGAAGGGTGAGTGAGGGCAGGACTGAGCCTGGGCGGGGTTTGTGGTCCTGGGGGTGACACTGGGCACGAGGGCTCCATGGGCAGGTAGGACAACGCCCAGGTAGGACAATACCATCAGGGTGTTAGGAAAAAGAGGGATGTACATAAGCATTTTCCTGTGGTGATGGAATGGCAGGAGGAGAAGAGTCCATACATGGATGGGAGATAAAGGGATGGCTGTAAAGTGACTGTGGCTGTAGCTGCAGCGTGTGGGATGAGCTGTGGGTGTGGGATGAGCTGTGCAGGGAGGCAGGACCAGTGTGAGGGGCCAGGTGTGAGCGGGACCTGCTGGGTGATGAGCACAGGGAAAACCTGGGGCTCTCAAGAGGTGGGTAGCCCAGCAATGCTTTCAGGGGGCAAATCCCTTCCCTGAGTGCTCTTGCGCTGCCCAGCATGAGGGCACAGCAAGCAGTGAAGAAACCAAAGCGAAACTCTACTTTTCCTGCAATAATCATCTACTCAAAAATAAAAAAAAAAATAAAAATAAAAGAGAGAGAGAGAGAATTTCCTGGAAAAAAACTTTTCTATCACTGAAGTGGCCAACAAACAGAACAAATACTCAAGGGCTTTTCCAGCCACACTCCTCCTCAGCTCCAAAGCCACACAAGTCCTCCCTTCCCAGCAATCACATTTTGCTCCCGACATTAGCAGAAAACTCGCTCTGGTCCCAGGTGATGTAAAGCTCGTCAGCTGAACCAAGGCAAACAATGGCCATAGGAAATGTGTGCACAGCCACACACGGCTGAGCAGCGCCAGCGCTTGGAACCACCACAGAGTTTGCAGTAGCTAAAACCAAGAGGGAGTTAATCGTGGGTTTAGTTCCCATGCCCTTGACCTACAAGTTGCAGAGCTCAGGAGTGCGGCGCTGGTGGAAGAAATTCAGGTGAAGCCTCTGGGACTCTCAAGATAAAGCTGGAGTCTTCATATTGCCCTGGATTTTTGCATTTTGAATGTTTTCTAAGGGGAACTCTTTTCCTTCTGCTCTCCCTTTTGGAGCTACAAGAGAGACTTCAGGGGTTTCAGCCACCGGGCTGTCCTATGGGAACAAGGGATGCCATGATGGACATTTCAATGAAGCCTGGTAAGGACAGGAGAGAGGATGACAGCATTTCAGGATCAAATATGCATTTTGGATTATCAAAAAGCAAAACAAAAAAAGAATTGTATAATTCTTTTAAAATAGATAAATTTTAAGATAAAATTTAAAAATTAAATTGTGAGGGGTTTCATTGACTTGGCTGCTTGGGGCAGCATGGAGCCCAGCAAGTGTGGGCATCACAAAGGTGTGTCCCTACAGAGAGAGGTGCCTCACGTGTGTTTTTGGAAACAAATGTACAGGGAATGTGCGTGCAGGAGGAGCTTGTGCACGTGCACACCAGTGATCTCAGACATACTGTGGTTTTTACATGTATAAATACCTATATATTCCATAGGAGTCTGAGAGCCATAGGTCTCTCCATCACGCCTGCATACATCCACATACATACACCCACCGAGGTTGCGTTTCCGGAGACATTCTCAAATAGAGCAGTGTAATTTCTCCGCTGATTTTGATTGACATGCTGTCCCTGGGATCATGTGTTAATCCCTTCTTCACTCAAGCCTTTTCATAACTCATTTCTCTCTGCTAGATGGAGACTCTGATGGTTACCGAGGCAACGATGATAGCACTAAGCCATTTCCCTCTCTGCACGGAGACCATTATTCCGCATGCATAGGCCATTTGCAACAAAGGTCGCCACAAAGTCATCCACAACACAGCACACGTTTATTAAACTTTTATTCTTTTTTTTCCCTCCCCCTAACAGAGAAACTAGCCAGCATGTGTACAATATCTCTCACTTTTTTTTTTTTTTTTTTTTTGAGATCTTTGTAATATAGGTAATAATAACTGCAGCAGATATTATTGTACCCAAACTATATATCACACAGATCAGGGGCTTAGAGTTCCTGGTCTAGAAAGATCATGCTTAGATGGTGAGGTTTTGAACCAATGATTCCTATTTGTCTTTTGTTCTCCTATCAAATAGCAACTTTAATAGCTGTTGGAAGAAAAAACAGCCGACAGCAATGTTATGAGAGCGGTGTGAGGTGAATATTTGAATGTAAAACCCACACGGAGCTTTGCCCTGCACAACCAAGCACCTCCCCAAACCGAATAACCACCAGCAATGACCACCTCTTTTAATTTCATTTCTGCCTGGTTCTTTACCTGGGCTTCCTGGCTCTGGGCATAAGTTGAAGGGGGTCTGTCTTGTGGAGCTGGTCCCAGGGCATTAAAAGCCAGCTCTGGCTCTATGAGGACAGAACTAAAGTGTTGCTGGAAAGGCCCCCTGCTAACGTGAGGTGTCCCTCCCCACCAGTGAGGCTTTGCCCACATGGGGCCACGCTGCTGGATTTTATTTCAGCCCCATCCTTGTCCTCTGGAGACCGAACGCGATGCGTCGCTTTGGGACGGCTTTTAGCGAGCAGCCCTTTCCCAGCGGGAGCGGCACGGATGGAGGCACAAACGCCTCTTCGTGGATTCACGGATTTAGCATTGGAGTCAACCTCAGCAACGTTACAGATCTCTGGAGCCTGTGTTTCCACAGCCCCACCCCCTGCTCCGGGGGTCTTGCAGCCTGACGGCGGCGGGGACGGGCGAGGGCTGGGCGGCTGCTCGGACAGTCCTGCGGCTCCAGGGCTGCTGCGGATGTGAAAGAGGAGGAGAAGATGGCCCACGGTGATAAGCTCCCAGGAAATTTCTATGGTGCCTCCTACTCTTCCCTGTCCAGACAGCTCCAGCTCTGCTCTGGGCTCTTATCTCTCTGTATTGCTGCACCTCTCTGGACTCCCTCCTACAGAGTCCTGCTCAGCCTGGTGCAAACACACTCCTAATTGCACTGACCTGCCCCAAAGCCCTGATCCCATCTGGCCTCTCTGACTCCCATCACTGGCTTCACTGGTTCTAACACCTATTTCATTTAAATGCTCGATGCCATCCCTTCAAAGCCCAGCCCTGGTTGTTCCACTGCTCCTCCCTTTATTTTCAGTTTGGAAATTAAAAAAAATTATGCATTGACAACCTTTAAACATTCAGTTTACTTTCTCGGATATATGGAGACACTTAAATGACTGGGAAGTCCACAAGAGCCTAACCTCTGAGAGTGCATGAAGTAAGTCCTGTGCTTGGAGACGCATCTAAAGGAAAACACCTTCCGTGAGTAACCATCACTTGGAGGCAGCCACAGTGGTTTCCAAATCAGCCCCTGTGCTTGTTTACAAAGTTTCTGTTTTGCAAGACTAAATTCAAGTAGTCAGAGACAAACAGGAGTTGGGGTTAAACCTCCCAATCTGCCATTTATCTGGAGAATCACTTTCCCACTGAGATACAACCACCGCAGAGGGGGTGAAACACCGCTGGTCCAGCTGACACACGGGAGGCTGCTATGTGTGAAGTGGCTCCTCTGCCCAGGTGCTGATTTAGCACAGGTGTTTGAAGAAAGCAGCTGCCCTGGATCCATGGGAGTTGGTGTCCAAGGCCTGTCACTTCCACCTTTGTGAGCTGATGTGGAGCGAGAGTGAGAATTGTTCCACCAGTGCGATGTTTCAGTGGGGGGGACCCAAGAGAGATTGATCCTGCAAAGTCCTGCTGTCAGGAGGATGCACTGTCTCATGGCACTTTTCACTGAATTCCCAAACCATATCCAGCCATTCTGAATAAAAGCCTGTTACCTGTTAGACCTTTTTCCCCAACACCTTCACCATCCAGCACCTTGGCTGCTGTTGCATCACTCCTTTCATGGAAAGTCTCCAGCATACGTGCTTTGATATTAAAAAAGGGTGTGAAAAAAAAAAGTATTTATCATTATTTCTGCTCATAATGAGTTCTCCTATCTCATTCAGGGATGCTTGAGGCCAGGAACTGCACAGGGATATTTACTTGCGATGCAGCTCTGGGATGGTGCTGGGACTTTTGAGCGAAGCGTGGCAGGTATTTCCAAGCCCCCTGCACTAATTGATGGGCTCTCTATATATCATGCCAGATAAAGGGCTCTTGCACAGTAAATGCTGATGTTTAGAACATCCTGATAGTGTTTTGTTAACAAGAAGATAACAGGAGAGCAAGATACGTTTGTTTAGCTGCCTATAGATAAACCAAATAGGGTCTTTGTTAAGTTTTCATGACTGATGGCAGGTACTAAATGCGATAAATAATACCCCAGGTCCTGATTGGAGCTACTGTAGCACAAATTCCAACCCATGGCACTGACCTGTGAGGGGGGATGGAGGGGTTAAAGGCTACAGCAGTGAAAACCCAGGATTTTTTTGGGCGGCAACCCTTTTTTCTGAACTGACAGTGGCCTGCTATGGCTTTTGCAACATCCCAGAAAAGTGATAGCCACTAGAAAAGCAGGGAATGAAAATGATGTTGATAATAAGGTATTTCAGGAAGCAGAAGGGCAGAGAGAATACAAAAATTTACAAGGAGAGGGTGGTGACCTGCTCTCAGAGGCTTTTCACTGTCTCATCTAGGATGGGATGCCCCAAGAATCTCTGGAAATGGAGGGTGAGCAAGGCTGTGTCGCAAAATCCCATCGAGCAGATCCCAAGCATCCTTCTCCCCCCACCCCAGGAGGATGCTGAGTCAAGGCAGCACCATCCTCCCTCCCAGGTTTGCCTTCCCAGGGTGCTTATTAGAACTTCTCCCCAAACCACCAGCTAATTGCAAGGTGGGTCACTGCCAGCCCACTTACAAAAGACAGAATTGTTATTGAGAGGTGACGGGGGAGCCCTGAGTCATTGGAGAAGAGGAGCCACGGGGTCTGCCCACGATGCTCTCCAGTGGTGTCCCAAAGCTGTCCCCATGGATGCTCCAACCTGCCAAGGCCAGCAGCAGATCCCCAGCAGGGGGAGAGTTGCTCAGCCAGGCTTCCAAAGCCTACAGCTGCAAAACCTGTCCAGGTTTGGAAGCCAGGCCTTGAAACACCCCAACTCCTCTCAGCTGTTGAAAGAGATTATAATTACAGTATCTTCAGCACCATCCTCCCTGAGAAGTCAATAATTTGCTCCCCTTTTGTTTTCTTTGCCTTGTCTCCTTCTTCTCGTGACTTTTAGGAGAGGAGGCTGCAGGAGCTGCACTGGCTGATGCTAAAAGCACCCACGACCCTTGGGTTGGTGCCTTCCTGGTGCATCCTGCTGAGAAGGGGAGGAGGGAGGCTTCAAGCCTGACTCCATGGATGAAAACCTCTGGGATGCTGTGATTCTCAGCTCCTGCTCTGATGGAGGCAAGACCAAAAAACAGCCGTGACACCCCCAAGCTGGTGCTGGTTTTGTGCAAAAGCCTTGATGCCCAGCCGGGTGCTCCCTAGGAACTGGGAATGAGGAGCTCAGGGTCCTGCTTTTCACTTAAGAATGGGATGGGTCCATGAGGACGTGCAGTTTGGGTTTTGTTTTTCTATCCCAGCTGCTCACGTGGGTATTTATTTGTCGGGGGATTTTAAAACTTTTAAGGGGATGTGAAGGGCTGGAGAAGAAAGCACTGAACTGCATTTGTGTGGTGTCCCGAATCAGCTACAGAAACACCTGCACCAGCCCTGCTCCTTGCCCAGGGAGAGACCAAGAGCTGCTGATTTCTACTCCTGCTTCACGCACTTCTCTCCCACCCAGCGCTGGGGCCATGCCAAATCCATTCTAAATCCAGAGAAATCTACAATCCTCCCCAAGCAGAAATACTGAAAAGGGATGGAAACTTTGCTCTCAAGGCTGGACTATACGCATTTAAACACTCAAAGCTTGGAAACTGATGGATGGGGTAGAAACCCTGCCCCATAACTCATGGGGAAGATCCTAAATTTGCATTTCACAACATGCAATGTGGGACTCACTCTGTGCTTCCGAGCGAGCTCTCGGCATCAGAGCCAGCCCAGAGCGACGGAGAGATGTAAATGAAAAGCTAGTGGATCTTCCTGAGACAACTTTGAACAGGCATCCAAAAAATGAATGTGTTTTCTTCTAATTAGGAGTGTTCGTTATATCTCGTGGTGATCTACAAAACAAGCCACATGCCAGTTATTGCTGGTACAAGCACAACAATTCTGACTGTGGGAAAAAAGTATTTCCAGGCATGTAGGACACAAAACGTACTAAAGGCATTTTAATGACACTTTAATTAATCTCTAGGCATAGGTTAAACAGAGAATATCTAAAAAGGTGTGTATGTGTGTGGGGGGTAATAACGAAAGTTAGGACTCAAATCAAAAGATGCTTTAGTACCTGAATATGTTATTAAATATAATTATATTAATTTAAAATATCCCCACACACAAAAAATGGTAAACTGGAACCAAGGTTGCAAAGCAAATCTCAGTAAATCAAGGCTGACAAAAAAATGTATCAGAAGAATGTCATGATTATCATATGAACAAAAACAAACCTGAATAAATTTAGTGTTAAGGTGAGACTTAAGAAATCCAAAGGCACTAGGTGTGGAAAATTACCCAGTGAAGGCAGTTAAACCACTTCAACCCAGAGATGGGTTACAGTAACGTAAGGAAAAAGCAAGTGTGGATTTAGAAACACATTATCCTCACCCAGGACCACAGAAATGGAAATGCCTTTCTCAGATATCTGTTGGCTGATAGAGTTTATTGCAACAATTTGGGAGACTCTCACTTCCAGTTTGTTCACCAGACCACAGTCCTGTCTGTGCAAACACTCGTGACAAAGCAACTGGGGTCTCTGCAGAGGTGCATCTTTTGGCTCAGGAAGAAATAAACCTGATTTTACCCCAGATCACCACTTCCTGCCCAATTCTTGCAAGGGCTTTGCTGAGCTCTGCTTGCCTCGTATCCCGGCTGTGGTGAGAGGTGCGTCAGGCAGCCTCGGGGGGAGCCCATGCACAGACATCTCCCTGTGCCTTTGGTTTGGAAGGACCTTGCAGAGGGATCCAGACTTTCGCATGTCTATTACAGGGAGATCTTGGCAGCTGAGCCCTATTTTTGGGATAAAAACTCAACATAAACTCGTGCCCTCGGTGACAGGTTCATAGAAACGTGCCTGGAAAAGTACCTGGACAAGTACCCAAGGATGAAAGAGGCTCAAAGGTGTATTCTGCAACAAGAGTCACTATTAAAGCCAGGACCAGCTGCTAGAGGGGACCTCAGGCTTAGAAAGCAGAAGAAAGTTTCCCCTTTGGTACCATCAGGTGACCCCTCTGCGGACACTGGCCCTCTTGGCCTCAGACAGCTCTGGCACCAGTCGTCTGCTCGGCGTCGATGGGAGCTCAGAGGTTCCCGTTCCCATCGTGGCTGTGCCCCCGACGTGCTCTGTGACCTGGCACAAATCACGTCACCACCCTGCTTTGGTTTCGCTGCTCGTAACGCCAGCAGAAAACAAATCAGCCCTTGTTCATGGAAAGTGAGCGATGCTCGCCCGGCCCCAGGATTTCTCCAGGCACATCTGATGGGAACTGCCATAGCTTTTGAGTCCCTAAGCCATTAAACAAATACCAACGCTGAATAGTTACCTCGTTTTATTACCCTCTCCCAGCAATCACTGGGGACACCCAGCTGCCTTGCCCAAACACGTGTATGGGAATGGCAAGGTGGGATGTGCTGCACCAGGATGGGAAATTTGACTGGATATCTCAGGTCTCATAGAAGCATAAAATGGTTTGGGTTGGAAGAGACTTTGAAGATCATCTTGTTCCAATCCTCCTGCCACGGGCAGGGACACCTTCCACTATCCCAGGTTGCTCCAAGCCCCCTGCAAACTGGCCTTGGACACTTCTAGGGATGGGGCATCAACCGCTACACTGGGCAACCTGTGCCAGTGCCTCATCAGCCTCACAGTCAAGAATAATATTCTAATATCCAATCTAAATCTACCCTCTTTCAGGATAGAAAGTTTGGAAGATTCACCTCCAGAAAATGATAACAGGCACTTGTCTTGCACAGAGGGGAAATGTGGTGTCAGACAAGTAAAAGTGCAAGCAGCAGCAGGAGACTTCAGATTGAGGTAAGGACAACTCAGAATGGAAGTAAAGAGCTAAAATACCACGTTGTTGCGGAAAATCAGAGCACCTTTGGGGGGGCAATGCCAAGAGCATGCTCAGCTCTGAAACTATTTTGCAACGTGTGCATCCAAGGCTGGACTCATACCAGAGCCCTGAGCAATGTGATTTGGCAAGTGTTAACTCCATGACCAGTGCATGCCATTCAGAAGCCAGAAGAAAAACAAAGATGTAATGCAGCTCTGTAGCCATTTAAGCATGGCTTTGGTAAATAGAGCGGGTTCAACACTCACCAGAGCCTCGGGCACGGGGTAAGGCACTGGCTCCTCCCTCCACCCACCTGCACACTCAGTGACTTGTACAAAACTTGGCCTAGTGGGTGCTCTGGAAATTAATCTGGTCCCCCCCGTGTCTCCACACCGCCCTCCTCCCTGACACCAAACCAGCACGCTTGGTTCTGCTCGTAAACACCACCAGACCACCAACCAAGCCCAACTGAAAATGCAGAGCCAGGCGGGTATCCCAAGATCTGTACCCTGTTAAAATGCCAGGGAATGCTTTCCAGGCGAGCTGGTGCAGTGCAGCTTTGCCAACACGGGCACCTGGGTGTGGGAAGAATGCTGGCAGGGCGGTGAACTCATTAAGGTGGAGCTCTGTCACCACCTCCTGCAGGAATCCGAGATGAGTCCATCGCTGCGCCGTCTCCTTGTGCAAGCGCTGTAGGAAGGATCAGTCACTGGAGCTCCGCGCTCTCCGGCTCTGCACGCCGGAGCCAACGCCACCAGGAGAAACAGGAGCCCTTTCCATGTAAGCGAACTGATCCGGCTGATATCAAGTGACTCATTAAGGGCTTACAAAACTTAAGTAGACCACAGTGTTGCTCTCTAGTAGTGGGAACTTCTTGGCTTGAGAGGAGGATTTGATACCAGCCAAAAGCTCACCTTGGGCCTTGCTGGCCTTAGCAACAGCAGATCTGCCCTGGGAGGTGCTTGCAGGAAGTTGCAAACTGCTCCTGTTTTGACTCTAAAGAATTAAGTTTTCCAAAGATGCTGGGCAGGAAGATCTGGCCCTGCACTTGGCAAACAATGAACACCAAAGCCTGAAATGGAGGTGAAGAGGGGTGAAGGTGGACTCAAGCTGAACAAATACATCTACCCTGTGTTTTCTCAGTAGCTTTAAACATTTCACCCTCTGCTCTCCCATTCATCCTTTTCCCATCCAAACTCTTTGAAAGAATGAAAATATCTTATGTTGATTAGATTAATTAGAGACAAATGTACACACAGATAGTGGTAGGACATGGCTTTAACTAAGAGAGGAGAGACAGATTAGGAAGAAAATTCTTGGCTGTGAGGGTGGTGAGGCCCTGGCACAGGTTGCCCAGAGAAGCTGTGGCTGCCCCCTGGAAGTGTTCAAGGTCAGGTTGGACAGGGCTTGGAGCACCCTGGGATAGTGGAAGGTGTCCCTGCCCATGGCAGGGGGGTTGGAATGAGATGATTTTAAGGCCCCTTCCAACCCAAATCATTGTATGATTCTGTGATTCTATGATCTTCCAAACAGCTAAACAGTCATCTTAAACACAGCTGAATTGGAATCACTGTGACTTGGGTATACAGGGAAAAACCAGCCCATCCTTATGGCTCCCACAGGAGTTCTTTTGTAGCCAAAATCTGCAGACGAGAGAAACCAAGGACACAGAGAATCAAATGGAGCAGGATCTGCTTCTAAAGAGGTTGGTAGCTAGATGTTTTTCCCAATTCTAAGGGACACAAGGGTTTTGCAAAATAGATCCTTGTAATCTGATTAACGTAAGTAAATGAAGTCTTAATAAAGGTCAAATGGGTGCACAGCAACGGCTGCTTGAGCTTTGCCATGTTTGCTTGGAAACCTCCAGGTAGACTTAAAAATCACCCCAGATAGGATGGGCTTGTGGCACATGAAGTTTACATCCAGTGAATTTGGAAGACATTTCTCCATTGCAAGCTATCCCCAAATTAAAGCATTTTCATGTGACTCTCACTGGCTCAGCTCAAGACATCGCACAGGTCATGGTTATATTCCCTAAACATCATCTCATGTATCAGAGAGCTACGACTCCTTCAGTGGAATCCTCAGCATGAAACTGATGAACATCTTTGCTTTGGGAAACTCTTTTTTTTTTTTATTTTTTTGGTCAGCAATCCTGAAAACAAAAAATGCAGCGTTTAGCCAGATACGACCGTGAGGGCTGGAGGGATGTGGCTCCTCCTGAGCCTTGGCACTGCAAATCCAGCTTCTTAGAGAGCAGGTGGCACTGAGAGCCAATGGTCAGGCTGGGTTATTAGATACCAAGGCAAAGGCCTGGATTTTGGGCTTGACTGAGCATCTGCCTTTGCAGAAAATATAGAGAACAACAGCATCACTTCATCTGCAGCATCTTAATACATGCCAGCAGTATTAAGCACCATCCAAGCACCAACGCAGACATTTCACAGCCCACAAGGCCCAGAGAAGGCAGCTATTGTACAAATTGTGAGAGGCGTTTCTTGACGTCCCCGAAGTAATTTTAAGCAAGAAGCTGTTTCTCAGATAAACTCCACCAGATATCCCTGGAAGCAGAGAAGAGCTAGTAGGAAAATAAGGCCTTAATGTGAGCTCAGCTCGGCTCCTTTCACAGAAAAGCTTGAAATTAGTAGAGGGAAAGAGAGTTGGTTTTATGCTGGAAAAGTTATTGAAAAAGGGTCAAGTAAAGCCTGCAAAGCCAAAGGATCTCTCTGGAGATTTCTGGAGGGTTATAGATGGTTTCCAGCTCCCAACCTCAATGAAAACACGTTTTCAGCTGAAGAGCATGACAGTTCTGTCACTGGGGAAGCTCCCAATAGTTCTGTAGTTTTATCCAGCCCTTGTGAAGGGTGTTATTGTTATTTAACCCATGGGAAGGTCTGGGCTTCACAGAGCAGGAAACCTTATCCTCCTCCTGTGGATGGAAACTGGGACATGCTCTGATCCTGCACCTAAACACACCATGGCAGAACTGAGAACTGTGCCCAGCTCTCTTGGTAACAAGACCAAGATTCTCTCTTTGGATCCATGCAGAGGTGACCATGTGGACAAGAAAAAACCACAACAGATGTGTATCCCTAAAAAGAGAATTCTTACAGCATTTATCAAAGAGTGCTGTAAATTACAACTCAGTTAAAAATAAACAGCTGCACACTATCTCCTGTCCCTATTTCCTAATTAATTCATGCAAAAAGAAAATTAAAATTCTATTTTTTTTTCCAAATCTGGATGCCAAATTAAAAAAAAATTCCACTGCACCTGGAAAGGGATCACCTTGAAGGAAGAAGGATGAAGGTCATCTGCACACAGTTAAGCAGCAGTGGCACTGGAGGCCCCAGGTGACACCAGGGCTGGTGACACGCCATCACACTTGTCATTAGTCCCACAGTAAGCAAATGACAGGCACAGCAAGATGCTGGCTAAGGGAGAAACTGACAGGCAAGACTTTGGAATTTGTAAACCAAATTCCTGCTCATCACAGGTAATGAAACCTAAATTTTTGTAAATGTGTTCCAAGTCTCCTTTTCCATCACCCCCTTAATCTAATTATTTTCTGTTTGGTTTTGTAAAGCTGTTTTGAAGTCATTATGGGAGCATTCACATTGAAAACATAATGGGCAATTACGTTCACATGAAATTACTTTCTCATTTTGTTTTACAAATTGCATGGAAAATCTTCCATCTATCCTGGGTTTATCTCACATTTTGTTTTCTGAAGAAAATCTGCCTTCTTGATCAAAGCTTGAGGCAGGTATCACTAAATAATAGAAAGGTTTGGGTTGAAAGGGACTTTAAGGATCATCTATTTCCAGCCAATATTGCACCAAACCTCAGCTGTGAGCATGTCTGGTGTCACCATTCCACGCTGGAATGGAAGTCACCACTTGCTCAAGGCACCCAGCAGCTGCTGAGCTGTGCCTGTTTGGCACTGGCCACCAGACACATGAGTTAAGGGGCCAGGACTCTGGAGCAGACAAGTACTAGAAGGAAAATTTAAGGGGTGACTGCCAAGGGGGAACAGATGGTCTGGAAGCCCTCAGCTCTCCTCTCTCCCTGTGAGGAGTATTTAAAAACAGGATTTAAAGTCCTGGTGCAAAAGGTCACTCCATAAGCATCACAGAACCCTAGGATGGCTTAGGTTGGAAGTCACCTTAAAGATCATCTCATTCCAACCCCTCTGCCATGTGTAGGGACACCTTCCACTAGACCAGGTTGCTCCAAGCCCTGTTCAACTCTGACACTGAAAGTTCTGAGGGACGGGGCATCTAGCACCCCTCTGGGTAACGTGTTATAGTGTTTCACCACTGTCACCATAAAAAACCTTTTCCTTACACTTACTCTGAATCAACCCTCCTTTTGTTTTGTCCTCCCACGGCAGACCCTGTTAAATAAAAAGTCTGACCCCCTCCTTCACCCACTGCAAACCTCGAAGAGGCTGAAGCAGCACCTTCAAGGGAAAGGGGCCACCCTTGGCTCAGCTGCCACAGCTCCTGATTAATGGTTTCTGCTCACAAGAGCCAGGTAGGAGCTGTTTGCTGGCTGTAAATCTCCCGTTACAGCCTCCTCTGCCATACAGCACACATGGATTAATAGCAGCTTTCTACTTTTGAGGTTACAGCTGATCCAAAAGTCCCCAGAAGAAAGGGCGAGTTTCCTAAGCAGCATGACTGACAAGACGACGAAGAGGGAGTTTATTCAGAGCATTATCTAATTCATTCCCCAGTGAAGGAAACTCATCTACTTTTGAGACTTAAAACTTCTAAAGAAAACTGCTATGATCTAAAGAGATTGGCCATAAAACTATTTGTATTGAAAACTTAGCCAGCATGCCTTTAGTGAACTTCATTCATTAACATTCTTCCTGGCAAGGTTTCCGTATCTCAGCGTTCATTTTATACTTTAATTTGGTTAGTAGGTCTTTGTTTAATCGTCCTATTGAAAGGAGAACAAAGAAGGTTTAGGTGATACAGTGAAGTAATACACTATATTTTATCTCTGTAAAGCCCAGACAAAGTCAGCAGGCTCTGATACCCTCCGATTTGTTTTTTTTTTTTTTTTCATTCCCTTTCTCTTCCAGGACATTTGAAATCACAAATCAGTTGCAGAGCATAAAGATCCTCACTGTACTTAGCTGTGGACACCTTCAGAAGAGAAACACCTTGTCAAGCAGAAAAATGATGCTCTGAGCACAACATACAGCCCCAAAGGAAGATTATCTTGGGGAAAAGTGCATTCCCATTACTTTGGGGATGGATGCTCTGCTTTTATATCTATGTCCTCCAATAAAAATCAGTAGTCAAGATAGTTTCTTCCATTTCTGAGCTTTGTGCTTATTGTCTTGTATCAACACCGTGTTTTCTTCTGGGTGCAAACTCATTAACAAGCTGCAGTTTTGCCTAATGACTAACCTGCTTCACAGCCAGCACCGAGCGCAGCAATCCACAGGCACAGGCTGCCCTGGAGGAGGATTTACAGGATAAAAAGGATGAAAAACTCTCAAAACCAGAGCTGCTCCCCAGCCCCAACACCGGCCGTGCGAGTGGGCAGCTCCTGGGCTGCTGTAAACTGACACAGCTCCAACTGACTCCAGATAAAAATCTGGCCCCAGAGTAACGGCAGGATTCAACAAGCTTTTCTCACGGAATAGTTTTTATGCTCTTCTCTTGAATATTTACGACCCATCCTCACTGTCCTGCTTAAATCCACTACACACGGTGCATCCGTAAAGAGGGAAAATTGTACCTGTCTACCCTTTATAACGCAGCAGATGGTGAGTTGTCTCCTCATTGAAAACTCTTTAATTCTTTACTTTCTAAACTCTGCATCAGTTCTACTCCAACCATCCAGAGGCAGCGCCCCAAACTGATGTTCCTCTTGATGAAGCTGCATTTCACGGCAGGAAAACCATTCAGAGACTTGGATGTTCTCCCATGACATCCAGTGAGCAAACCAACCTGCAGCCCACCCACCGTGCCCCCTTCTGATGGACAGTGGTGTCCAAAACACCACTAAAATCATAAAAAACAAACACCACAAATCATAAAAGGACTCATATGAACACAAATCCCAACCCTAAAATCAAGCAGTGCTTCTAGGGAGCAGCCCCAACTACTCCCTAACCTTCCATGCACAAAGTTTATGGAGAAGACACCCAGCCTGTGAAGTTACCAGCAACAAATACAAAGGTCTGGGGAAGGAGCTGGGCTTGCTTGGTGCTGGGTGGGGCCAGGGTCTGTAAAGAAGGTGCAAACCACATGGCTGCTCAGGGATAACCATTTCTGGAATGATTATTCATTTATGCCACTGATTCCTGATCCACACCAGCATAAGTGAAAGGGACGCAGGCTCAGCACCAAGCGTGGCTTCAAACTGATGACCCAGAGGTGAAGGGCTCCTTCTCCTGTTACTAATCCCCTCAGCCACACAAGCCTCCTGAAAATGATGCTTTGGTTTTATTGCCACAGGGGTCATTTATAAAATCATAAAAGCTAGGTTAAGAAACCAACCCAGCAGCAGCAAGGCCAAGCATGCAGAGAAAGAGCTGAACAGCCATGGAACGGGGCAAGTTCAGCCGTCCCATGGCACCCTGAGTAATTCAGCTGATTAAATGTGAGAAATTCTGATTCATGGAGAGGAGGAGGAAATGCATAAACAACTTACCAAAAGCTAATTTCTTTATTATTGCAACCAGAAATGACCAAAGACGGCGTATTTTGTATGTCTGCACATTACATGTGGAAAAAAACCAAAAATCAGCATTGCAACATCCAACAGTTCAAAATGAAATAGAATAAAAAATCAAACCCAAGAACTTTCTTGACTGGTAATTAACAGGGACGGAATATAAACGAGATGGCATTGAACGAAACAGGTAACAGTGCACTTTTAATAAACCAATTTCAACCATATCTCCACTGATTTGCAATTTAACAGTTCTATCAGCAAAGCCTCATTTCCCTAACTAGACTGGTATTTTGAAAAAACATGACTAATTCACTCTCATTAATACCAATTTGGATGCATTTAAAAAATAACTCTTAATATCTGCACAACAGGCTAAAGGGCCATATTTCTCCAACATTCTCACTGCATTGGTTTAAAATACAAATATCCCCAAATTAACCAATGCAATCTAAAATTGATTAGAAAACAAAAGGCATAAATTGTTTTCAAGATTTATTCTTATTTAGCTGTGAGACCCATTGCACTACAATATCTAGCACTGACTTTTATTCCAGTTTCTCTGCACCTTCCCCTCGCATTTTTAAAAGGGGAATGTGACTGGGATTCAGTTTTTCCAAGGGGATACACAAAGGAGAGGAATACACCCGCATCTCCTCTACCTAAACGTGATGCTTTTGGCAAGCTCACTAACCACTTGTTTAAAAAAACCAAAAAAAATAACAAGTGGAGAAAAAGGGGGGAAACAAAAAGTCCATTCCAGCTACAGATTAACACGCCGTAGCTGCCACCAGAAGTGCAGAGCCCCCCTGGCCTAAGCTCCCAATTCAGAAGGCATTTAAGCACATGTATAACCAAGTGTGGGAACAGGCTCCTTGAAGGCAATAGGATTACTCACTTCTTAAGAAGTTACCACATGTTTAAGTATCTGAATCGAGGCCTAATTATGGTGCCGGCCACCTCCTCGTGCACGCACAGCTGGGGCAGAGCTCACCAATCCCTCACAGCCATGAGGACAGGCGTTTGTCACACGGGCTTTTAGTAGCTGCTAGGTTTGTACTCTTGGGCAAACGACAACAAAAATCCTCAAGCCCTAAAAAAATAATTAAAAAAAAAAAAAAAGACTTTATAAATATCAGGTATTTACATGTGTGAAAATCTTTTAATGGGAAGTGTTTTTATACACTGATGAAATGTACAAGCAATGAAAAGGTACGCTGACAAAGACTTCAAAAAAAAAACTAAACCAAAAATCAAAGTACAAAATATATTACAAGTCCACCGAAAGAAATTCACACGGAAGAAAAAAACTGACACAATAGAAACTTTTTCTTTAAAAAATAGAAGATATATCACAAAAGCTTGAACATGTTTATTTTATGTTAGTACTAAAAATCAAGGAAAAAAGCTTCATATATTCTCATCACAAAAATATTTACCAGCCACTTTTTATTTCAACATTATGATTATCTGGCTCAGCAAGAGTCGAGGCTGAACTGTATCCAGACTACAGAAATCATTCCAGAAGGTTGTCTCAGTTTACAACTTACTGCAATTTACATTTTCTCCTCCTCTCAGCACCTTGCTGCAAAGGTTCAAGAGGGATTAATAACAAATCGAGAAAGAATAGGACAGATATTTGTATTTACAACATTCATCCGTGCTGCTGCCGAGCCACAGGAGCGGGAGCGGTCCCAGGAACCACCGAAGTCTTCAGAGCGCTCTGTGCAAATTCCCCTTGGCAGGGGCAAGAAACAGCATCAGAATGTACCCAAATCCAACGCCCTGGGCTCGGACGGTCCGTGAAAGCCAACAGCCCCTGACCAAGGGCATCTCCTGGCCCCTGATTCACCGCAGAGACACAGCCCTGGGGTACGCGGGCAGGGTGGATCCCTCCTGCAGCCGAGTCGCGGCAGGAGCCGCCGCGGTGACCGCACGACTTCAGACCCCTGCCAAGCCTTCAGTGTGCCCTGTGCTTCCTCTTCTTGTGTTTTTTATCCTTCCTTTTGTTGGCACACTTGGAGCAGAACCACTGCATCTCTTCTGGGGGTGCAGCCGTAAGCCCAACGCAAGGCCTGCATAGGAAAGGGAAATATCACATCATCTCAGTGGAGTAAGGTTGCTTTTGTTTCTTATCCCAAAAAACGCAACTTTCCAGTGGGAGACAGGATCTGGCCTTTGAGTTAATATAGCAATTATCATTATCTTAATGAATATAATGATCAAAACCTAAAAAACAACAATCGAAACCTAAGAACTCTTGCTTTGAAACAGAAGAGAAATATCAAAAGGATACTCAGATAAAGAGTGTTATTTTAGTAGAAAATATGAATGCACTTTCAGGTGTAATAGACTAGATTTAAAATAATTTCAAATGCTTCTTTAACACTTCTGTAAAACCCTTATGATTTTATGTAGCTTTTAAAAAAAAATTGCCTAAAAAGTGATTAATTTCCCCTAACCTTTTTATAAGAGCTGACATTTATATTACTGTTCATACAATGCTTCATAATTTGAACTGTCTATCTGTATACACTGTGCTCATAATCCTGTAGTTCTCACAAAATTACCAGAATCAGCAATATTTCCCAGCAGTTTCAAAAACAACCGTTATCACCAATGCCCATTAATTAAAAAGTAACTCTCCTTCACAGCTTAAAATCTGCCTTTTCAAATTTCAGAGCAACAGAGATAAAAATATCTTCCAGATTATTAAATTGGACACAGTAAAGCTATTTAAATATTCACAACGTCACGAACTATTAGGGAAAAAAAAGGGGTTTTAATAATATAGCCCCAATCTGCCAGGCACTGGCAGAGCAGGATGGATGAGAGGAACTTACCAGTGATACCAATCATCGCAGTCATCACAACCTATCATTGGACTGCCATCATCTGGCTTGTTACAGCCAGGACAGATCCAGATCTGGTTACCCCACTCGTCTCGGATCTGGTGCAAAGAAAAGCAAAGTTAGCTGGTTTTCAGGGCTAAGCAGGCAGGAAAATTGACATTTAAAAAAACCAACAAAAAAAAGGGTTTCTTGCTTATCTGGCTAAGCCATTCAGCAGCCCCTGTTGTTATGTGTGAATTCTCTGATCATGAGAGCTCAGTGTTACATCTTAATTGATTTTCCTACGCTGCTCATGACGACAAAATCATGTATTTTCCTGCATTGTCCTGTAAACCAGTAAAGCCAGTTACACCACCCAACCTAAGCACGGGCATTCACACACAGAGCCAGGGCTTAAGGACACAATTCCCTCTCTGTCTATACTTTTAAAATTCGAGCCTGTTAATGGGAAGCAGGAGCCACGGCAGCCTCCTGCGTAAGATAACAGTTCTTATGTGCATGTAAAATATACAGCGCCGTGTGTATATATTGCTGCATTACTTATTAGCCAAAGTCTTCAACTCCAACGAGCTGATAAGATCAGGATATAAAAAAAGTTGTTACTGAGTAACTTTCCATTCCCCTTATGACATTTATGTCACAGTACAATTTACTAAAGGGTAAATGAAACAAGAAAGGCAGATCATTTACAGCACTGGGCAGCTGCTCACCGGGTTCATCATATGCATCTTTTTAATGTTTACATCCTGCTTTACCCATTGTTTGCATTTTTAGATTTCCAGTGGTTCTTGAACAGCTCTTTGCTAAAAACATACACGCAAAATGTCACAGAATCCACCTAAAGGAGTGCAATTAACAATACAAAGTACAAAATGTCTGGGGCATTACCCTGACTCCATCAGTCCTTTACGAAGATTTGCACATTATCGCTGAATCTCAAAAACAGAAACTGTTTTGTTCTCAGCTTTATGCATTTACACATATCTCAGGCAATAACTTTTTGCTATCTGTACAGCTTACAAACACGATATTAAAAAGTAGCAGATGAAAAGCTCCAAATATTCTCAGTTAAAAAAAAAAAAAAGCCACTACACGGTGGTCTGTACATCTTACACCACTTCCTGAAAAATCAATAGGAATGTACCAGAGCTGCAACCAACACATCACTCTTCCCTGATTCCTCTTAAAGCCCTGAATGTTTTTGTGGTTTAAAACTTGAAAATACAAGACCCAGGAATACTAACCAGGGAACAATCCCCATCCCAACAGAGATAGGGAGTAGGCACCATCATAAAATTAACTCGATTTCCAAGCTGATTGACTGCAATAATCATTCCTATCTACCACCTAATCTCACATCTGCAAAGTCATTTTAAGTTGCTGGAGAAGCATCTGCTCCCCAGGTGAAGTGTCTGGGCTCAGAGTGAAGAGGTCCAGAAGCATTTTGGAGGGATAACCCTGCTGGGGAGGGAGGTGATGCAGAGAAGGTGCAGCCATGGTGCTGCAGAGAAGGGATGCTGTGGGATGTTGGGCTGAGGGCTACAAAACCTGCCTGAACACCTGGCTGCAACCCCCATCATCCCCCAGCACAGGCACCTCGTTTCTGGCGCTGTCTGTTTTGAGCACTGGCCCTGCCAGGTGTAGGCAGCACTGACAAATGTTGCCCCATCAGAAAAGACACCCTAACTTTTCCAAACTTAGTTTTTCAGGTATTTTTTTCCCCTGCAGAATGTCTGCCTCAGGCTCTCAGGAGCTGGAGAGGGGCAGGGTGGTCTATAATCAGAGAAACCTCTGCCTGTTTGTTAAACAAGAACTTGGGCTGCCAAATAAAGATATTAAAAATATTATCTAACGTCTCATTCCTTAATGAGCCAAGGGTCATGCAAGAGGGACAGAGTGGGATTGCTGACTGCTGTGTCAGTACAAACCACTGTGAGCTAATGAGCAAAGCACATGGACTGAGATGCTATCCAACAGGGAGATGTGAATCCTTTTTTTTTGAACTATAAAATCACCCTTCTCTCCTCCCCTGCAGAAGGGATCTGGGCACCTCTGTCACACTGGCTCCACTCTTATCTCTAGAACAGCTTTCCCATGTGATCTGAGAAAAATCATTCTGTCTCCTGGATTTCCTTCACACAAGAGGCTAATAGCTATTAATAATTTTCTTCTTTCCCAACTTCTCTCTGAGCATTCTGACTTATAAATCTGTCACATCAGGTGTCTCTCTGCATGTGCACATAGCTGGGTCCTAATGCAGTAAAGCCTTGGTTTCAACAACAACTATGATGTTGTAAAACATCACTTTTCACAAGGGCCTGGAGTGATAGGGCAAGAGGGAATGGTCTTAAGTTGAAGGTAAGTAGGTTTAGATTGCATATTAGGAAAAAAATATTTACAATAATGGTGGTGAGGCACTGTACAGGTTGTCTAGAGATGTGGTGGACTTCTTATTCCTGGAACTGTTCAAGGCCAGGCTGGATGGGGCTCTGAATAGCCTGGTTGAGTGGAAGGTGTCCCTGCCTGTGGTAGGGGGGTTTAAGGTTCAAAATCATCTTTAAGTTTCCTTCCAACCCAAACCATTCTGTGATAATTTATGGTTCTGTGAAAAGCAAAAATAACCTGCAGCCTCCATATCCTCTGAATTCTCCATTAAGGTGCTAAGAGTGTTACCACTGGAAGTATCTAGGCAGAGTGCTAGGTCTTTCTTTTTAAAACTAACGTAATCTCTAAATTATTTCTTTCCGTAATCACAGAAGAAAACGGGATGTAGTAGAGCATTTAGGAAATGTTTCTCTCTTAAAGTAAATTCTGAAATCTTTGGGCACTACTGTAATAATAATGACAATAATACTAGTGACTGTAATACTAGTGACTGTAATAATAAGAGTGACTGTGGGTTTACACCTGTGATACCAAAGGTGCATCTCTGTCCTGCACCCTAAGGATATGCAGAGCCTGTGTGATGTTGTCCAGTGCTGTAACTAACTCAGGAGTGAAATGTAGCAGCTGTTTAAATAGAGACTAGCAACATGATACAGCAGTTTAAGACCAGCAGGGAAGCACCTTTCCATTAGAAATGCAGGGTAGGTTTATATTAGAAATCAGTACTAAAACAAGAATCAAAAAAAATCATAAAAAAAAAAGTCATGCATATGTTGCAATTCAAGCATGGCAAACTCTGTCTTAAAAGTAAGCTTTAGGTGTTTTAAATGGTGAGATTTTTAAACTGCAGCTAATCAAGGTGTCACTAATCAAGCTGGAATTTAGCCAGGACAGGGAGGATAACAACACTGCTACCGTTGTGCTGCTTTTCAAGGATCAGGAATGCTCAGGACTTCATTTCACACAGCATCTAAAGCAGAAATTCTCAGCAGCCCAGCAGGCCTTATCCTACCCATACATATACCCACATTCTTTTAGGGAATGCAGTTCCTACACCATGTTACACAAGAGACTTTTCCAAAAGAATGAAGAATGCTGCCAGACAGAGGCCAAGTTCAGAGCATGTGTCAAACACACAAACGAAGTGTAGACTAATGAACAATCTACAGACTTCTGAGATGCACAAACATCTGCAATTTCTCTATGTCGAGGAAACCAGGAAAGAGATTAGTGGACTCTACACATTTCAAATGAGGGCTAAGTCAAGTTCTTGATGTTGTATGAGGGTTTTGTACTCTACCCGACTGACAGCAAAATCTATGGTGAGTCTGACATTTGAGGTTTCAATTCAGCACTTTTGAAAGCACCTATAAAAAACCTCCACCTCCAAAAATAAGTGCTCTAGCTCAGTTAGCAGAAAATATCATATGGGATATAGTTGGACTTGTTAGAAGGAACATAAATTTGGAACTGGGAACCAACGAAAAACTCAGTCCAAGCTGTAGTGTTTTAACTGAGTTATTAACCCCTCAAAACGTGTGTGGAAACAAGGGCGGGATAAACAGCAGTTTAACAGAGAGCAGTATCAGGAATCCAGGAACCATCAGCTTGAGATGATGAGCCACCCAGGAGCTCACCAATTCCAGAGAGGAAGGCCCCTGGCACCGGGACAGAGCATGGCACGTGTTACCTACCACGTAAGTACTGACGGTCTCGGTCACCACGCTCCGGACGGGAGCTTTGGAGCCTCCAGCTGCTGACACGGCTGGCGAGGGTGGTGGGATCAGGACTGGTGAGATGGTGGCCTGTGGAGGAGGAGGAGCTGGAGCCGGAGGAGGGGTGACGTGAACGGGAGCTGGCACCGGGGACGGCACAGGCGGAGGTGTTTTGGGCCGCGCCGCGGGAGTGGAAGGTTTGGCCTCTGGAGCTGACACCACTTTGCTGATGACTCTGTAGGACCAACATTGAGAATCATTAGAGCTGATGGGAGAGAAAGCGACGATCGACCGCCGATTAGAGAGAAAGGAAATACAGAGCAGCTAATTCACGTCCCCCCGGAGTCACCAAAGAGGCTGTTTCAACCCCACACAAGGACTGCTGTCATTGCTGCACCCATCCTTTTAGAGGATAAAGCAGAGCCATTACCAAGTGAATGCCAGGACAGCCTGAGCCAGTCTGTACCTCACAGTCACATAAATATTCTCTGTGCCTTTACTAAACCTTGTTTCGTTAAGTTTTATTGCATTAGCTCAATTTGTGGGAAATATCAGAAAGCAAAGTTAATCAGCTGTGAACAGCACTGATTTTAATCTTCAAACTGAGAGACGATATCATCCTGTTAAGATCCTACATTAGGAGGTTCTGCAAATATTTGCTAGTTTGGTATTTCTTTCCCCAAATGTTTATGAAATCAGCAGTGGATCTAGTCAGGACAAATAAATGACGCACACTGTACACTCAGCAGTTAAAATATTGCTACTTACTCGAGTAGCTGAAGTAGACAGGATGTAGCTCTAGTAAATACACTGTATAGAACAATCTTGCCCAGGAAGGGGGATACATAGAGGATCCAAGGTTTATTAATGACTGTTGATGCACAGTGTTACTGATGTGCATGCAATTTCACAGACAAGCCAGAAAAAGCCCTTACTACAAGTCTCTAGGTTAGAAACACAAAGAGAAGGAAAAGGTTGTTTTTAAAAAACAGAACAAAAAAATCCCAAAAAACAACCAAAACCTCAAATAAAACACAGGATAGGTCTATTTGTTTTACCACATTTTGGTAAATCATTTAACTAATTTATTTATATTTGAATGGTAACTGTGGGAGTGTGATTGATTTGTGACAGGACTGTACGGAGAGGGTGATTTAAAGAAAGGTTAGACATTCCAGGGACAAAGATCACTTAAGAAAGTAAAAAATAGAGACATCAGTAGAGAAACCATGACAAAAATCAAATTGCAGTGACTCCTGAGAACCAGGAATGTCCAGCTCCACTGTCAATGGGAATTCTAAGTTCAACTTCAGAGTTTATTGCAACTCTGATACTCCAAAGGCAGTATCCCTATGATTGGAGATACTGTCTAAATTTCAAGTCAATAAAATTCCAAGGCTTGGAATTATACAATATGTAATGCCTGGCTGAGATAATGATTTTATTTTTTTTTTTTTCTCACAAGATATGCCACTTGCACTACAAAATCAGAACTACGGCAAGTTGTAGTAAAAACATACTCAGTGAAAGGAAACAAGAGCAATGAGTTTGGTAGTCCTGCCTAACCCCCAGCTGCAGCACCACACCTTCTATGAGTGAACAGGAGAAGAAAACCAAAGAGTGGGATCTAAGGGGTGATAGATGATTCTTCCATCAGCAACACTGAAGACATTCACACTACTTATGTCCCAGTGATTGCTTCAGGTACCTAATGTGGGGCTCAGGCTCCATATATGTGTCAGTAAGGTGCCAGACTGTGAGTCAAAGTGCACGAGTCCTAATTTATGTTGTCTGTGACTTGCAGAAGGAAGTTCTACTATCAGGCCATCCTGGGAGCAACCTATGCATCAAAACCAGCCTACTTCTCCTGTTAGTGGGGAACATGCAAAACCCCACTGTTATCTCCCACCAAGGAAGTTTTCTCTTGGCTCATGATGTGTTTCTGGTTCAGTGAAAGTCTCAGTGTGTGGTTCCTGGGGCTCCTGCCAGACTGGCTATCCTCAATTCAGATGCTTCCCCTGTGTCTTCCCCATTCCACAGACAGCCCTGGCTCTCAACACTGAATGCCCAAGACCTTGGTTGGTGCCAATACTCCCATGGTTTGCGAAGTTATCCTCATGACTGAAGAGCCACCTCTCAATAAACAAGCTCTTAGCAATAATAAAAGTGAGGACAGGGACTGACAGCAAAATATTGGTGCAGCAGAAGTCATTTGGATGGTTTCAAATATCATTGCCCCTTCTTTCCCCTCCTCCCTCTCCTACCTCCTGCAAGTAAACAAAGTCCTGCTAGGAGTTCTTCAGGGAGTAAACCCTCCCCAAGTCAAGACTAGGAAATGTATTAGCTAATAGGGCTTTAAACACAACTTTGCACACAGTGTAAACAGTTTGAAAGAAGTATTAGCTAATACAATTTGAATAAGGGTGACCATGCCCAGCTAACACACGAAATTAAATTACAGCGTTTCTTGGTCTAAAGCCAGGTTCTCCTCCTGCACAGGGTCTTCGAAGCCACTCTGCTAATAACTGCAGAAGCTGCAAGGAACACCACATGTGAAATCTTCCAAAACTACAAATATTCATTAGTGAGTGACACACGCTCATCCATTGGCTGGCGTGCCTGAAGTGTGCAATTAGGACATGTTCAGTATATAGGGCAGCTTGTTTATCTTGATTTTAGAGCTCAGTTATCAAAATAGGAGATCGGCATTTTGGAGCACGCTTGGGCCTACCACTCCCTTGGGCTAATGAAGTTCAGAGACTTTAGACTCCAGAGTGGAGAAATGAATGGTTTTATGCTACACCATTAGAGGTGATGGAGTAATCTCAGCGAGGGTGGTTTAGCCTGTCCTGAAGAAGGGGCTGCACACATGGCAATACGGAGGTGGGGAGAAATCAAAGGGAAACAGCAGTCCCACGACTAATAATTACTGTTACTTCAGACTTGGAGAGAAACCTGATATCAAAACATTATGTAAATGATGGCAAGATTTATGAGCTCTGTTTTATAGACAGGAAAATTGAGGCACAGAGCCCACTGCAAGTAGGCGGCTCTCACGGCAGCAGAGCCTTGATCCATCTGGTACCTGAGTCCTGCTGGGATTTAAACTCTTCCTAGGGAACATCACCATACATATATTGTTACCCTCCTTCCCAAATGTGTTTTCATCTGCCCAAAATCATCACTTAGTCTGCAAGTACAATGCTATATAAAACAAACTTTCACCTTCTCCGCACCAACCCAAGAACTCTAAAACTGAGGCTGAATGAGTATAATTTGCTGAAATCAAATACAAATGAACATCAACCACCACCAACACAATCAGAGTCCTGAAACAAGAACTGCATTTCTCTGAAGGTTGCTTGCCTGGCAATGTACCACAAACAGATTCTACACTGAAAGATAAAAGGTCAATTAAAAGTTGTTTTTGAATCAAAACAGTTCCTCCAGAATAAAGGGGTGTGAGAAAACCTTTGGAATAGATGTGGTAATAACAGCCTCCATAAATCGTGACTACAGGTTACCACTCCCTTTGAAAAAAAACAACAGAATAAATGTAAACACTGCATATTTGGTTGTGTCCAACCTAAATTCACTACAGTTTTCTTTTTAAATACCAGCAGGAGCTGTCCTGCTCACAGAACCTCAGTGTATTTATCACAGAACACATGTATTGACTTGTCACAGAGTGCCTGGTAGTAACCAAGAAAACATAACTGAAAGCAATAAAAAAGGAAAAAAAACCCTAAGGGATGTGAAATTTAACATGGAAGGACAGAAGAACAGAGAAATCCTCAAATACCACGATTACCAATTATTTTTCCATATTTTTTTTATAACCCCCTTGCTGAAAGAGCAGAGCATAAAGCTTCCTGACAAAGGCATTTTTAAATTATTTTTCTTTCTCACAATCTGTTCCAGTGCAAACAGCATTTCAACCCAATATGAGAACTTAATGAGATCTTCCATTGTCATTTCTGCTCAACTACATCAAGGCTGTGTTGGGCCAAGACAATAGCGTGTAATACCTGAATCTCAGCTGAGGACTCAGATCTAATGGAATCAAAGAATGGACTGGGTTGGAAGGGACCTCAAAGATCTTCCAGTCCCAAACCCTCTGCCATGGGCAGGGACACCTTCCTCTAGAGACCAGGTTTTTCAGAGCCCCATCCAACCTGATCTTGAACATTTCCAGAGACAGGGAGTCCACCACCTTCCCGGGCAACCTGTGCCAGTGTCTCACCACCCTTACAGTAAAGATTCAATGCTTATCCACTGGTTTAAAACTGTGTCCAACACTGCTCCAAGGGGAAGGAAGAAAAAAAAACATCAGGGAAGTTTTTCTGTTTCTCAGGAGGGTAGAGTGAATGAAAACCCTTTTTAATCATCACTCTGGGGCAATGACCCTGTTCACAGCTATAGTTCCAAACCCAAACAGGATGAACACCAAGTGTCAGCTTGTAGGCAAAGTGCAAATTCTATTAAGATTTGAAGTGTCGCAACAGGTCAGTTGGTTTCCAATTGGCTCTACATGGAAGGAGCTGTAACATGCTACATCTGGAGCAAAATGAAGCTCCAAGGTGTGAAATAGTTTCCTATCTTTGGAAGTAATTTATTTGATTTCATTCTGATCCTTACGGCTGAAAGCCCCATTGACCGCTTCACCTAAACACAGGGGAAAGACGTGCACCAAAAGGAAATGGCTGTTCAAAAACAGACTATGGGCCACAGGGTGGAATGATTGCTATGGGCAGTGAGCTCCAAAAAAATGCTGTATCAGTACTTCGAAAGGTCTAGTAAAAAAATCACAGTAATCTTTGTTTCTAAGAGGCAGAGCTCCCAAGAAGCTGTTTCTCTGCCCAGAGGAGAAAAGTAACATTTGAAAAGTCCAAATTCTTGTCTGAACCCATGACCCATTTATAAGCAAGGAGGAAGAGCTAAATGGGTCTCTGTGTGTAGGAAAATGACAATATCAACTGCACTAATATAACTGAAACTGGTGCATCAATCATCATATTATCTATTAGCTTTGATATTCCCTTATTGATATAAATTCCTGGATGCTAGAAAGTGATATAACTATTTTGTTACTGAAAAATCTCACACCTGGAACTGAGATTGTTGCAGCATAAAATACCTAAACACTCTAAAACCTATGGGTAAGAGTGTCAAAATGCACCTAAGGAAATCAGGAAATTTCCATATGGTTTAGATTCTTCAAAGATAAGAGGTGACTCTGGAAATTTTATTCCAGCCCTGAAGGAGAATCAGTGTGATTTAAGCTCTGTAATGTAGGCTAATTCCCATATTACTTTTAGAAAGGGAAATTTATTTGCTGTTTCATGCCCTGCTGAATATTTTATTCTGTGCAAACAAGTCATATTGGCAAACAGAAGCTCCACAAGCACACGCTGGGACCAACCTGTGAGTTTGCAGAGTGCCAGAATGCACCAAACCTCCAATGGAGCCCCAAGCAATTTTGTAAGTGAAAAGACTTCAGCACTTTACTATCACCTGCCATGTGGTATTCTTCTCTATCAAGGAAAACGAACTTTGAGCACTTATTCCAAGATAACATCCACTGTTTTGGGTGCCTGCCTCTCCCAGGTAAAGCGTGTTGACCTTCAGTGGTGCACATGGAAATCAACAGCACATTCTCCATTACAACAGTGCTGGGGAAGGGTCTGGAGCACCAGGAACAGCTTAGGGAGCTCGGGAGGGCTCAGCCTGGAGAAAAGGAGGCTCGGGGGGATGTTACCACATTCTAGAACTCCACGACAGGAGGTGCAGCCAGGTGGGGGCTGGTCTTTCCTGCCAGGCAACAAGTGAAAGGACAAGAGGAAATGGCCTCTAGTTGAGCCCGAGGAGGTTGAGATTGAGTATTAGGGAAAATGATTTCATGAAAAGGGTTGTGAAGCACTGGAACAGGCTGCCCATGGCAGTGGTGGAGCCACCCATCCCTGGAGGGATTGAAAGACTTGCAGATGTGATTGACTTGTGCACACAGTTTAGTGATGGACTTTGCAGTGCTGGGTTAATGGTTGGACTTGATGACCTAAGACATCTTTTACAACCTAAATTATTCTATAATTCTACTATTCTAACATTATGGCAAAGACCCACAGACATCTGCACATTCAGTCCAGCTGACATTTCCAGCTGACTCCTTTGCTTCATGGACATATGCACTGTTGAAATTGAATTACAGGTTTTCTACTGTTTATTTTCCCATTACTTTAAGTGAAACAGAGTTCTGCTCTTGGCCTTCACCCTCTGTATCTGTTACACCCAGAGTATTTCTCCCAACAACCACAAGCACCTTTCTGTCGATGACTCTTCTATCTCCCTCCCATTTTCTCACCATTCTGACTTACACCTCTGGATGGTTCATTGCCAGTCTGACAAAACAAAACTGAGCTGGTAGCGTGGCGTCTTGGTATCTTTCATCTTCTTTTTTTTTTTTTCCCCTCTTATCATCAATAACAAACATCTTCAAGGTTAAAACCACCTGGCATCAACCCCTTCTGCTGAGTTCTCAAGAGCAAAACCAGAACCTGGTAAAACATGTTTATGTCAATGAACACTTTGCAAACTTTCTCTTCTGTGTTCCCAGCAAACTGCCTTTTATTGTCATTTGTTTCGAGAAATGTTATGGGATGCATGATCTAGGAGCTTGCCCATAAACCAGTCCTATATCCACCCTTTTTGGTGGGAATGGGTACAGAATATAAATTGTATTAACTACCAGAAAGTTGTACCAGTATGGGTTTAGAAAATCTTTAAAGCTATAATTTTCAGCTTGTTACCGAGATTGTTTTTGAAAGAAACAAATCAGAAAGACGGTCCTGGACATGGAGACTCTGTACAGCTAAAGATCAACTGCTAACAGGACAACTTCACTAAATTCAGATAGGACCATCTGTTCTTTTGTGGCTACTTCTTCATGGTTTTCTTGTGCACAACCAGCTCCCAGGAACCATCCCACAAGTCCTTGGGTCTATGGAATTTCCTCACTTTTGTTTAAAAACCTCAATAAAAGAGTGAATAAAAAGAAGCACCTCTGTCAAAGAGAAGAACAAATCAGTACCTTTCTCTTGCAGTCATCCTCTATGGAAAGTTCATTTTTGAAACAAATACCCATCTGGCTTTCTAATCTTTCATACATATTTGATCAGTTTCTGTTGTGCTTCATAAGGGCAGCTGCTCATGGCCATTTACACAAGCAATTCCCTCATGTGTCTAAACCTGCCTGAAGTATTTTTTTTTTAATTGTGGTATACAGTATACAATTTTATTTTTTTTTACACTTGAGCAATAAGCAGCAAAATCAAAGAATCTCACAGTAAGTTGTTTTTTCTAATGACTCAAGCCTTTTTATGGATTCACTTGTGGAGTCATCACCCAATGTGGCCAGCAGCAAAATGAAAATAATTTGCCACATACTACTACCTACCGTAAACAGGATGAATAATTAGTTGGGGTGCTTCAGTAATTAAAAAAATAAAAGGAAGAAAAAACCTAAGGACTACATCTGAAGTTGTAAATTTAATTCATGCTCAAGGAAGAAAAAGCTGCTCTAAATCACCTCTAGAAATATAAACAAAAATGATCATTTACTTGGTTTGGTAAAAAAGGATACTTCACTTTTTT
>WAAG01009517.1:0-13153 GCA_013390105.1 Tichodroma muraria | reverse complement strand
TTTTTTTTTTTTTTTTTTTATGTAAAAGCTGCAAACCTGTAGCAAGGGAGAGGCTGGGGAACCTCCACCAAAGTGAAAGAGCCTTTTGGATGAATACAGGACCACACATGGGGATTTTACAGCAGGATTTGGGCCAATATGTTACACTAAAAAAGAACAATTGGGAAAGGGATATGAATTATAGCTGAGACAGTATCTTCATTAAAATACATTCAGCATTTAAAAAAGCCCCAAAAATCAGTCTTCCAGCTCTTACAATTTAAAAGACCACAGAACAGAGAAATGTGGGTATGTCAGTAAATACACTCACAAAGATTGATGAAAGCTGTAAAGATCACTGGAATGCCTTCAGCACACCTTGGAGAGGAGCAAGATCATTTTTCATTACTCTGCCTCCTCACTTAGGTGGTCTATTGATCATATCAAAAATGATTTCACCATTACATGCTCTTTTACAGCAGAAGTTGGACTGACACCCAGAGCAGCAGTTCTGTCAACGCGCAGTTAACGTGGCCTTTCCCTGCTAAAATAATTAGGATGCCCATTAGCACAGCAATAAACACAGACTCTTACTGCTTGTGCTCTATTGTTTCATTTTCCCAAACAGTGGGAAAATGAGCCCTTCTTCATTTTTCTCCCCAAAGTATCACTTTTTTCCCCGCCCCCCCCTCCTCTTTAATTCCTCAATGAATTCTCCTCCGGAGCTTTCCCTTGAATAAGCAACGTCTCGCAGGGTAACCAACACCGCCCACAGCTGTGTCCCACAATAGCCCCATGCTGCTGCCACTCCGTCTGTCCAAGGGTTTGGTCACGGTGCCTTAGCTGCTCCAAACACTGCCCTTATTCATCGGAACGTGCGGAAGGAGGGGCTTCCAGCAGGATTCCTTTACCTGTTTCCCCACCACAAAACCGTGCAATAAATGGAGTGGGTCACGAGCTACTTGGCTGGTAATGCAAACCTAAGGCTTGACAAGTCAATAAAAAGCCAATCCTTCCCTCCCCAGCCACACATAGGGAGCCAAAGCTGGAGGCAACCAATTTGGATATGCCTGTACAGGGAGCTTAATGAACCCCATTATTCAGCTCTTGTGGGCAAACACTGTGAGGACAATAATGTAAATTATCAAAGTCTGACTAGCGCTCCACTAAATTGCACCCAAAGTTCAAAAGTTTCTTCACACCCTCTGATTTAGCTGTATGACAACCCTATTAAAAACTGAAGCTCCTGAATATACACCAAAGATGATTCCCGAATAGTCAGGTGCATTCTTGGAAACTGCATAGGGCAAGATTCTAGTTTAACTCAAACTAGCACCAACCAATATCAGCACAGATATCCAAAGTCTTGGATATCCAGCTTCTTTCCCACAACTCACATAGAGCTTGTACAGTTTTAAAAGAACACATATTCATGTTACAGCAGCAACTCATATCCCCAGTGAGTTTTGGGGAGCACCAACACAGTCCCTGCCTAATTTCTTTCTGCAGCCAGGTCAATCAGAAGCATATGGATGTATTTGTTAAAACCTTCTTCTCTTCTCCCTTGGTGCCATGACCTTTTTAAAGTCTGATTGTGTATGTGTGTATGCAGTTCTCCCAAGAAAATTCAATCTCTGGAGAGTTGCAGCTCAACTGTTTTGTAAGTTAAGCTTGTAGATAGAAGATCCCTCACTAAGGCATCTCTTTTTTGGTGAACGTACACTTGGTGGCACTCTGCATGGTACAGGTGAGATTATATTGTTCCGTGGGATTTCAAAAAGTAGGAGTGAAGAACTGATTCACTGCAATTTTGTGTTGCACTTAAATTAACAAATTCTTGAGCAAACAGAACTGTAAGAGGGCAGGGTTAGATTGGATATTGGGAAAAAAATTCTTCCCTGTGGGGGTCGTAGACATTCTTAGATGGATAATCAAGAAACTTGGTGCAATATACTAGGTTCTCCTGTCCTCCTAGTCCCAAAAATATTCTTCTGGGTCACTGGTATTATACAGAGAGGTCGCATCTATGATCATAGGATAATTTCTCTATCTTGAGTCTTGGTTTTGAGATCCTCAACACAGGATGTCATTTGGTTCTGCTCATGGCTTTTGTCATGGGGTATCATGCAGCTGAATGAGCCTCCACACAAAAATAAGTTGGTCTTGGACTGATAATAGTCTACCAAGTAATAAAGATTTTTAGTGGGGCCAATTAAGTATTTGGGTAACATAAGTTTTTTCATCCCTTTATCCTTTCAGGACTTTATCTTACAATCCACAGGTTATTTAATGTACATTTTTATAGGCACACACACATACATATCTGAGCATGTGTGATTTGTTTTTGGAGAAAGTCACGTATCTACTCACTTAAAAAATATAGAAGACAAAGGGAAATTTCATTAGAGCAGCAGGTCAGGTTTACCAGTTAAACATTGTTAAAATGCCTGTCTTTCCCCTTCTTCCTGTCTGCTTTCCAGGTTCCCTGCTGATGGCAGAGTAATGATATGGGTCTGGAGCAAAAGTCTGAAATTTTAAAGTAAATTTGGAGACCTGATTTCACAAAAAACATATATCCTGCTTCCAGGGCACAAAAACACTGAAACAGCACCCAGTGAGTAGTACTGTGCTTTGTGGTCTGGCATTAGTGTCAGCAGCCATGTGTTTTTTCTTAAAAGCTGTATTTAAATGTAGAATAACTTTATCAGAAGTATCAAACATTACAGCATGTACTTTTGCTGAAGTTTATGTCAGCTGTAGTAGTAGCTGGAATGTCAACACCTTATCAATATATATGATTTAAGAAAACTTACGTGTATGAAAAATGATAGTGCTTAAGAAAAATAACAAGACAAAAAGAAGCCATGATGTAATTGAATAAAAGTATTAAACTCTACTCATCATTTGCAGTCCATTTAAAATTTAAAAGTCTGTGTTTTTTGTTTTGCTTGTTTTGTTTTGAGAAAAGATATCATCTCTAGTTCCTTCCTATACTAACTCAGTTAGTAATCTACCTTGATAACACTGGAATGGAAAAAAAAAAAAGTGAAAAACCCTTCCAACATATCATTCAAATCATATCTAAAAAGGTGGTCATAAATATTTTAGAACCCAAGCAAACCAATAAGAGCAAGGCCCATTAAGGATAAAATCTTTTACAACAAATTAAATAAAACAATTTATTGAAGCCTGGACTGGAGATAAACTAGATTTACTAGCTGACCTTTTATTCATTTAAAGAACAAAATTAGCTCTAATTGCATTAGAATGGAATCCAGTAAATTTCTTCTAATGTGGCATCCATGCAAGTATTGCTGTAATTGTTTACAACTAAGATGGAAATGCTTTGATAATAATCTACTTTCTTCTTGTTTTACTGTGCAGTTAAAACACTTGCAAAAAAACTCTTAAGTAGGACAGTTTTTCCAATGGTTTGCCCATCCTTCAGCAATAATACATTTTCATGTCTATTAACCCAATGTTAATAGCCACTTCTTTTGAGCTGAAGTGTGTTGTAAGAACATTTGCACTCCAGACAAGCCCGAATGCAGGTATTACTTTGAATCTGGGAGAAATATGTACCTTTATTCACAAACACAAGAGAAAAGACTTTCCTGCTGCTGCCACCACTGCTTTGTGCACTGGTCCAAGCAGAGGAGTCAAGAAGTAAAATCATAAAATCATACAATGATTTGGGTTGTTGGAAGGGGCCTTAAAATCATCTCATACCAACCCCTCTGCCACGGGCAGGGACACCTTCTGCCATCCCAGGGTGCTCCAAGCCCCAGTGTCCAACCTGGCCTTGGGCACTTCCACGGATGAAGTAGCCACAGCTTCTCTGGGCAACCTGGGCCAGGGCCTCACCACCCTCACAGGGAAGAATTTCTTCCTCATATCCCATCTAACCCTGCCCTTCATCAGTCTGAAGCCAATCCCCCCTATCCTGTTACTCCATGCCTTTGTAGGAAGTCCCTTTGTAGCTTTTTTGGAGACCTTCAGGAAGGAGCTCTCAGGTCTCTCCACAGCCTTCACCTCTCCAGGTTGAAGAGCCCCAGGTGCTCACTACACTAAGCTAAGGAATTTTGCTCACCACTGCTGTGTTACTCAGTCAAATTGTGCTGGGGTTGTGCTGAGTTTATGGTGTGGTGTGTGATGAATCCCCATTCCGTGCACCATCAATCTGACACTTTTGCTTCAGACACCTGAAAGCCCTGTGGCCTCATGAAGATCTGGAAGTGCTTCTATTAAAGATGTTCCATATGAAGCTCCCCCCAACAAATTAAATTCCAATTGAACAGGTACTTGAGTACTTCCAAAAGCCTCCAAACAGCTCTTCTCTCTAACAGAGAAATTGAAATAATCAATTTCTCTGCCTAGTTTCTACTCATATCAAATTCTAGGAATCCCTAGAAGTTTTCCTTCCACCTTTTCATGGAGATTCATGGTATCCTCAAACAATCCCATGCCAGTAAACTCCAGGAACAGGCTAATTGAAACACAATATTTTTATATGACAATTGCCAGATATTCAGAACCTCATTACCAACACAGATGAAACATAAGTTTAACTCTCCCTTACTATAACACATCAAAAAGCTTTCCTTTCTGCCTGTTATGAGGATCTCAGATGGGAGCCAAGGTGCCACTAACAATGCAAAAATGAATCTGGAATAAAAGTGAGTTTCCCAAAAGCCCATGAAACAAGATGTCAGTATCTCAGACCCACTGAGGGCTGGCAGGGATGACAATGATGCACCCACATGATTTGTAGCAAACAGATGGAGTCTGAAGCCCCCTCTCAAAACGTGTGTGGGTGTGAGGAACACTGAGGTGAGATAAGGTTGGAAGATAACTGGTGCTAAAATATGGCTTCAGAACTTTAATTCAGAAGTTCTACCTTGAAAATATGAGATAATTTCCCCCATACGAACACTCTACAGTCCTTGAAAAAGCAGAACTTAAAAGTATCCATGGCTCCTCAAGGAGGAAAATGGATTTGTGGGCTTTCAAGGGACAGCATGTCCAGCCATGCACATTCAAATCATGCTCAGCAGGCCAGACAAGTATTCTGAGAAAGCTGAAGCTCTGTACAGCAACCTGAGGCACAGAAATTTTAGATCACACTCAAATACTGTGAAAGAAAGAACACAAAAATGATTAATAACTGGGGTGCAGATGTCCCTTAGAAACCAAGGAATGACTGGAGTCCCGTAGCAGTAAAAGCCATGGTTACCTACCGGGGGGAAGTAGGACAGCAGAGAAAAAGCAAATAATCATCAAAATCACATTTAACTTCTAGAGCAGAAAAATTAGTGATTAGGGGGTTTAGTTCACAATGGCTCTGTAAGAAAAACAACTGCATGAGCAGTATCTAATGTGAGGAATGGAAATGAAAGATCTGAGTGGTGCTCATGTTTACCATTGGACATGAAAGTGTGCTCTGTGCCATGAAATCAACACGAAAAACCTGATTAAAAGAAACCCTTCACATACAACACAGGACCAGCCTAAAGAGGCCCGTGACGCATGGTTTCCCCAGCCCCTCCAGCCTCCTGTTTATGCTGGATGATCTCAGGATAGGGATCACCCTATTTATGCTCATCCAGTACAAAGCAACTATTATTTGCACAACAGCACCCAGTAATTAGGGAGCTAATGAACCAGCACTTGAAATGCGTTAGGTACACTCATGAATAATCATCAACAGTTATAATAAAACAGATGTGTATAAAGGAATTCCAACTGTTATGTTTAAAAGCATAAAACAACTGTTAGCTGGGGAGTGTTGTGAAACTTAGCTGTAGGTTACACTTGGGATAACCATCTGTTACAGAAACCTCACTAAATGCCACTGGAGGCAGCATACCAGCCTAGATGGACTCCTGTAATCCATGCCCTAGAAAGACATGGAATGGGGACACAGTAGGATGGATGGAAGGTGTTGGGTCTCACTTGGAGAATACACTTTGCTGTATAAATGTAATTTGCCACTATTTTTTAGGCTTTTCCCACTGAAAAGAAGAGCTCCCATGAGTGCCAGAGGATGGACTATGGTGAGCACACACCTCACAGATGGATTTATTCGTACTTACATCTTGTCTTGGCCTGCGCCCACTCTTAAAGTCAGCCGAGGAATAACCGGTGATGGAGCTGGAACAACTGGTTCCACCTTTATCTGCACAGGGGAACACAATCATCAATCAAAGACTGCAAGCAGACTCCCAAAATACGTTAATTACATGAGAGCACTGATGGAGTTAACCAGAGTATAGCAGCTTAATGAGACAAAACTACGACAGACTAATCACTGCTCTCTCACACTTGGTCCCATGGTGTGGATGGGTCTCAGTCTGCGGAGTCCCAGCTGTAGCAATTCACAAATACAAACTCAAAGCTAAAAAAAATCAACTTGAAATTTTGCTGCATTTGTACTTCCTGATACAATTTGTTAGCGAATCTTCCTGATTAAGTACTTTTCTAGAGACATAAAATTTCCCAGTTTGTTTCTAAACAATGACATGAAATGCTTTGATCTTAGTACTCAAACTTGTTAGGCACCCATCGGTGTTTGCACATTTTTCTGAGATTTAAATTCAATTATTTCCCAGGTTCATCATATAAATGTAGCATGACTCTCTTGAATCAAAAGGAGAGACAAAGGAAGCAAACAAACTCCAAGCTGAATTCACCAACACTGAATACTTTATGGAAGTTCTTATCCACACAGGCATAACAGCCACTGCATTTTACTGCAATTAGGCTGAGGTTTTTAATGACTATTTTTCAAGTGGCCTGGGATTCCAATCTTGGCATCTGGTGGAGTTTAGACCACTTGAATATGTCCTTGAACTTATGGAACCAGTATATGCCAAAACTGCTAACTCCCACTGAGCTACTGGTTTGCAAAACCTGTACAGAATGACCACAGATGCTACAGCTGACACTGTAATGATTCTCCAGGCATTCATTACTCAACCTATATCCATATAAGACAAGTGTATATATTACATATATGGAGATATATATATAGAGAGAGAGAGATGGAGACTGATCTCATTTTGAGCATATGTGTCACCATATTTAATAAAACAACCACTTGGCTGAATCTGCTCCAGGAACTTAAGAGACAAAAGTAATATGCATACACTAAATGGAAACCTGATCAAATCTCCAGTCTCATAAAGCTTTCACAGAAAAAGGGAGGGCAAACAATCAATGCAAAGCACAGAAAGCAGTGTGGGAGAGAGCAGGTCAGAGTGGGAGAGCTCAAGTGGGTCTTATTTTGAGAAAGGCAATAACAAAATTTTGTGCCATGCATTTAGGCAAAGGAATTGGAGCTGCTCTCTAAATATCTAAGCCAGAGAGAGGAGAGCAGCCTGAGTGGTGCTCCTGCTCTGACACAGTGAACTGTGCTTTGCAATACAGCTCTCCATGGATATGAATTAGCTGATTTCACAGGCCTCTCTCCACTTCTTTGTTTATGTAGAACCATTTTTTGTTACATCATTCCCCTGGAGTGTTGCAAGAGCTTTTTTCCTCTGAAGCTTCTAATGCCTTCAACAATTTCACTGCCATCTTCCACAGGTGAGTCTTTTCTCTGTTTTCCCAGCATCTTAACCTGTAACATCACTGACTGTTTAGAGACTGAAACTGAACCCTGGGTACTGGAGGCTCAGGACTATGGCTTTGCACCGGCTATCTTGCCTCTTTTCCTGCAGGTTTCTCCTCCTTCTTTAGTGCCTGTTTTGAATACATAATGTTTTAGGACAGGTACTGCTGCTGCAGCTTCCAGCACACAGCACAGAGAGATGCCCATGTCATTTATAAAGGTCACTGGTACTATTCTAAACAATGGTGGTGTTGGGTCACAGGGCAGAAGAAAAGCACATAAACCACTTCTTTATGCTCAGATACCAACATCACAGTCTGCTGGGAGAGGAAAACAGGGCTGTACCACAATGCTAAATCCTACCCTTTGATACAAGAGAGGAAGCATCTTTCTACAATGTGGATTTGTGTGTAGGGTTTACATCATTAGACCAGTGAGAAAACTAAGGAGCATTCACAGTTACATCCTGCAGAGCTTCGTCTTCCTCTACACTGATGACAGGATTTTGATACAGGAGCAAGGGCAGCTTACCTCGGAGCAGCTCTGGCAAGCCCTGCCCTGATGCAAGGATGGCTCCATTTCTCATGAAGAAGTTCCTCAACTACTTTAGTTTCCAGCTCAGCTTATTAAGGTTAGCTGAAACTGGGTCAGCAGCTGCTCCCTGAGCTGCTCAGTCACTCCTACAGCATATCCTGTAATCTCTGGAGTACAAGTGGGGTGTAACTGCTCCAAGTGTTTGCTTTTTGTTTGGTGGAGCTTGCAAGGCAGTGCCCCAGATCGCCTCTTCTGGCTCCGAGGGCAGCACCCAACACCACCGCAGGGCACGGAGCTCCAGGCAAGCCCTGAGACAGAGCTTCTCCTCCTTGGTGCCATCACCAAACACCCGAGCACGAAGCCTTCAGCTTCTATTTTCTGCCATTTATGCACTGTCCTGTTTGCTGCTCCATACCTTTCAGCAGCCTGGGGCAAAATTCCAGGCAAAACTTGATAAAAAGCCTCTATCACCCAACAGGATGGGATGCGCACACAGGTAATAACTACAGCAAGGCTCAAAAAGGGGAACACTGCAGCCGAGTCAGTCTTTTGTTTAACTACAGCAATATTAGAAATGGGACTCTGGTATTTTCTCCGGGCCATCAGGAGCTGAAACCGCAGCGAGCCCACGAACTCATCTCCCAGGTTGTGCTTGCACCTCCGAGGCGGACGCGCTGTGGCAGATTGAACGTCCGAGCTGTAACTCGATCATTTGCTCTTGCAGCACAACCGCTGGCTAAATAAGTCATTGTGTGATCTAAAAGCTAAATTAAGGAAACATGTACTTTTAGGGGTTAAAACGAAAGAGCAGCATTCTAGAGTAATACTGGGAATTGGGGCCAGCAGAAGAGCATTTACAGTGGATTACTAAGCTTCCCAAATCACCAAAGAGGTAAAGTCCAGCAATATAAGACTCCTTTGTAGCTAACTAAAAATACATTGTCAGTGGATTTGTCCAGTTTTATGTATAAGCAATACTTCTTTCACCTGAACTAATACTAGTAGTCATATAAGCCCCTTATTGCCATGTGCTGCATTTTTTTTGCTAATCTTCAAGGATTTAGCTTCTTTGCCACATACCTCAGGGCACCAACTGATAAAGCTCTAACTCTCCATTTTTCCAGGACACCAGCAGTGCGGCCTTGCAAAAAATGAAAATCGCTCAAGAGATTTAAAGGGGAAATTTATTTTTAAAATCCTGACTTGCAGCAAAGAGGTGGATTTAAAAAAAGCTTATCTCTCAAGAATCAGTTTAAATTTTAATTCTATCTGGGGACTCTTTCATGCATTCTAGCTTTAAAGTTTATCTTTTGACAGGGACTTTTTGCCAAGGTAATGGGCAGCTTTGTCAATTTAATTTGTCCAAGTTTTTATTAGTGTTGAACTCCTTTTCCTAATATATATATATGGTGAGTCTATACTGAAGCTTTACCGGGTTGTATTTGTTTATGTGCCTTTTTATCACTCTAAAAGCAAACTTGACACAGACAACTGCAGAAGAAATGCAAAGCTGAATGTATAGAAAACAAGAAACTCATTGCCTCTATTTTACATACACCCATATTTAACTTAAAAAAGAAATCTCAGCAGAAATTCTCAATGAAATACTGCCAAAACAGCTGAGGCACAAGGGGCAGACAGAAAAAATGGGGAATCTGTGAGTGTTGCTGCAGTCTGAAACCAGACATGAAACTGTCATGGAGAGCTGGGCCACCACCCTGTCAATCACCAACTCATCCACAGCAGACAAACATTAGTTCTCCACATAACCCAGATTCTGCATGGAAAAACCATTTGTAAACTTCAAAAATATATCAAGTTTTGAAATCAGCACTTTGTTGCAAATCCAGCAGGTAACGTATGAGTGGCAAGAAAGGGAGAATGAGGAATATCCCAAATCTGAGCTTGTACAAACTTTGAGTATTACACTCAAAGCAGGATGTAAAGAGCTTCTTGGTAAAACTGGAACTCACACAGTACTTCCTAAGGCTAAGGATAGAGATTTAGGAACTCTTGTATCCAAGGTTATCACATAGGAAGACAATCCCTTTCTTTTCTTCTTTCTTTTCAATATTAACAATTTAATGCGTATTATAAGGTGAAGTGACAAAAAAATTAGAGCAAATCCTGAATTAGGGGAGCTGCTTCTAATGGGATTTCAAATCTGATAACATGCAAATATGCTGGTTTCGTTTCTTAAATATTAAATATATTCTCAAGATTAGGTGATATTGGTAAGAAGAAATTATCTTTGGCTGATGTAAATCAGTAAGAGTTACAGGAATGGAAGGAGCTCAAACCCCTTGAAAATTAGCTCTCCCCTTCTGTCTCTCAAGCATAAGACTCGAAACGAAAGGTGACATTTGAACACTTAGACCATACTTTGAAAATAATTTTCTTACTTCAAACAAATTGGAGCAACAAGGGGGCAGATTTGCTAAGAGAAGACTCAGCAACTCTTTTGAGCATGTGAGATAACATTTATTTGAAGGCAGTCTGCTTCTTGTTTCTGTCCACCTGGGAATTTCCACGCTTCTATAAACTTTGAAACAGCAGACTTTTAGAAACAAAATTTAAAGTTTATAGGAAAGGTATAGGGTTGATGCTGTTCTAGTGGAAACCTACAGAACAAACTTTCTGCATCACAACACTGCATCCCTTTGCTGTGTGTGTTGTTGTTGAGTCTGAGCCTCAGCTTTTCCAAGTGAAAAGTGATTTGAGAAAAGTCAGGACAATCTCACATTTCAAATTCACAGAACTAGAATTCCACTGTTTTGTTTCCCAAAGAGGTGGGACAATCTCTGAAACTCTTGGTGGACACCTTCCTTGGAGCTATTATTACTAAGAAACACCAAACCTGTAGCCACACTTCTCCTCAAAGCTCTTGGACAATGCTCAGTAGCAAACACAGGAATGCATGTGGATTCTTCAAGCAAGTGTGCCATCTCAACTCATCCAACAAGCTTACCTTTTCATGTTTGTGTTTCTCCTTTTCTTTTTCTTTCTTTTCTCTTTCTTTCCTCTCCTTTTCCTTCTCCTTCTTTTCCTTTTCTTTGTCCTTCTCCCTTTCTTTCTTTTTCTTCTTCTCCTTTTTGTCCTTCTTCTTCTCTTTTGGTTTCTCTTTGTCCTCAAATAGTTTTTCAGGTAGCATGGGAGACAAGGAAGGTAACATGCTGGGAAGCCTCATGGCAGATGGTGTGCTGAACAAGGGCATAGACATTTCTTTGGGAGGTAACACAAGAGGTGCTGATGGCACCTTTATCTTATCTTCCTTACCCTTATCTTTGAGTTTCTCTTTGTCTTTTTTATCCTTGTCCTTTTTGCCTTTCTCTTTCTCTTTCTTTTTATCTTTATGTTTTTCTCTCTCTTTTTTGGTATTGCCATCTTTCAACTTTACTTTTGTGTCAGCATCCTCAAAGTCCTTTAGTTTGAATTTATATGGATCAGGATCATCCTCTTTGAGTAGTTCCTTCCACTGAAACTTTGCTTCCTTGTTTCCTTCCTTGTCTTTATCTTTCTCCTTGTTCTTTTCCTTCTCCTTGTTCTTCTCCTTGTTCTTCTCTTTATCTTTTTCCTTTTGTTTCTCTTTCTTCTTCATTTTAGTTTTCAGCTCTTTTTTCAATTTCTTTTTCACTTCTGTCGATGAAGCCAACTTGGTTTTCTCCTCATAAACTTTGAGAAGAGGCTCCGGAGTTGGAGGTGAAGCAGAAGGAGAGGAGAAATAAGTGAAGTTGGTAGGTGGATTAGAAGGTGTCCCCATGTTTGCCTTCCGAATGACCTCATCAATTGAGTCATCCATTGTCCATGAAATGTCTGAACTTGAAGTCCCACCTGAGGCAGGTATTGGAGTTGCTCCTGCCTTATTTGCATTATTGGCAGGAACAGAAGGTTTAGGAGTTGTAGACTCTGAAATAGAAAGTCTTTTAGGACTGGTAAAAATTTCCCCTTCTGATTCGGACCCGGAGGAAAACTCGAAGGGATCTGGTTCTCGTTCTGCACACGCACGAGCGATCACAGCATCGATTGAATCATCAATGGTCTTGTCCATGACCGGGACTTTCTTCACCTGGTTGTCCATATTTGGCTTGGGGGCAGGCTCAGGTGGTGTCTGTCCCTGTTTCACTTGAATATTTTCCTTTCCTATCTTCTCGCTCAATGCAGCCAGAGGGGTTCTACTCGGTGTTTCAGGCTTCACAGGTGGTTGCGGAATGTGAGCAGGAACCTTTGGACTTTTGGGACTTTTTGGGCTCTTGGCGCGACCGGGTGACTTTTTTTCTTTGGATCCAGTTTTTGGTGAACGAATGGGACTCCCAGCTACCACTGGTGAGGGTGTAGTTTTCGGTGATTTTGTCTTTTGTCCTGGAGAACTTGTTTTGGACTTTGTTTTGGGTACAAACGGCTTTGCCTCTAAAGTTTTGGGGGTCGGCACTTGGGATTTTGCAATGGGAGCCAACATCGGTGGTTCTGGCGAAGGGGGGGCTAAGTCTGTACTGTCCTGAATGTGAACTGGAGAAAGCATTGGTGGTACTTTTTGTGTATTTATTGAGCTAAGAGGCTCACGTGGTTCCACAGTTCCGTCCAAGGTGTCCCCTTTGGAAACAGACAGTTTTGGCCTTTTCACAGGTGGGAATTCCTCAGCATCAGGACTTTCTAATGGTCTCTTGCTCAAGTAGTTCTCATCATTAATTGCCTCATCCTCTTCCATATCTCCTTCTTCTTCCAGTGGGACCTGCATGGCCTCTGCAGATGTACCTCCATCGGTAGGAACCTGCTCCTCTTCCTCTTCTGTAACAAAGAACATTTAGAAAAGCATTAGGATAATTGAAACGCGTTTCACAGAAACAAACAAGTACCAGAGCAAATATTCACGTGCAGCTCAGCCCAGAAGAGACAACTGGCCACCTAAGGGCTTCTTACTGCTCTGCTTGGAAGGAACATGTCTGCACCCCCTATCTCACATCAGCCACTGCTGGAACTGGCAGGTGCCCTCACTGCAGTGTAACACTGAACCCATGAGCAAAGGAGAGGAGG